>JAQFZJ010001394.1:0-10778 GCA_034695645.1 Folsomia fimetaria
AATACTCCAAAGCCACAAGTGTCGTTTACTCATGCATACTAGTTTTAACCTTGAACTGCACGAACGCGGATAGTGAGTGCAAATATTTCGACCACTTTACTACCCACACCAAGTCTACTACATTTTTGGGTGTAACAAATATGAAGGCTGGCTCAAGATGCTTAAAATGAATGACACTAAATGAAACGTCAAACTAACTTTGCTTTATTTTTGTGCATTTTTCCAGAATTTGATGGGACCACCGTTCTTTGCAGAGTTTGTGGGGACAAGGCAAGCGGTTTTCATTATGGTGAGTGAAGTCGCTTTGTACTCAATATCTGACAATACTTTAAATTATTTAACTGAAATATGTTGTTATTTTTCAGGAGTACATTCTTGTGAAGGATGCAAGGTAAACCCCATTTAATTGTTACATATAGTGCCTATAATATACTATAGAAGTTGTCTGTTGGTGGTTAACTGTCCATTCAATTGTATGTTGTATTGGATTGGTTATATATATGGGTCGGTGAACTCAGTGAGTGAGGGTCATTGTGACTGATATATGTAGTAGCAGTGTGCAATAGGTAAAGTAAGTGAAGGTGGTTGGTTGACTGGTCTGGTATTCATGTTGTGATATTTTACCATATCGCAATATGTGTACTACAGAAAGTGGTACAAATGTTGCAATATAAGAATGCCAAGTAAACTAGTCAGACCAACCAACATTTGCCACTTTTCACAACTTTTCTATTTATTGTGAGATGTCTATGACCTGTTGAGAATTAATAACCTAGTTCTAAAATTATTTATTTATTATTTTTCCATAGGGCTTCTTCCGCCGAAGCATCCAACAAAAGATCCAGTATCGACCATGTACAAAGAATCAAAATTGCAGTATTCTTCGAGTCAACCGAAATCGGTGCCAGTACTGCAGACTCCGCAAATGTGTGGCAATTGGAATGAGCCGTGACGGTACATTTGACTTTTTTAACCTTCTAGTATATATACATATATGTAGTATAGATGTAGTAACCTATGAGCGACTTTGCATCTTTTTTGAAAATTCCGAGTTTTAAATTTTAAAGATTATACAGCGAATACATAACATGATTTAATTTTCATGCCTTAATATATGTGACATGACGTCAGTCAACAAAGATGAGAATAGCTAAAGATGTAATAGTTATCGCTTATTTAGTCAAACATTTTGTGTTCTCTCTCTCTCTTAACTTCATAATATGAACACACAACACACAACGGCATAATGTGAATGGATCATTCAGCAAGCTTAAGACGCACTTTTTCGCCATAGTTGAGTTGAGTGACACATATCACGGATATTGAATGTGCCCTCAACTGAAATAGAGATATGCATACGCTAGGCAAAAGCAAACACTTTGTTTGGTCACTAAACTTGAGACGGCACTAACTTTTGCGTAAAGAGTATACATTAGCATTTCACAACAATCATGATGTGATTCGCAAACATACATAAAGCAATGCAAGTGCATTCGGTGCTGCAATGCAACCTTAGCAGATATAAAAAAACACCTCTCCTCTCTCCTTGATGTTGGCTTATATAGCTGGCATATTATATTGGGATACTATAATAAATATAGCACATGCAATATACATACTAACTTGGTAGTAAGTGGTGGTGGTATAGTGGTTGTTGTTAGTTGGTGCAACAAAGGGCTGAATTAGGGCCAATGAACCCCATGGGATATAGGATGCGATGAAAAACTAAATGAAACTCTCTCTGTGCCATGGTGGCTTGCTTGTTGTAACTGTATGCACAAGTAGAGCAGAGTGTAACTGTAGGTTGATGACCCACCATACCACTACTACGGTGATCATACTATTATAAGCAAGCAACAACGGTATGCAACTGTTTACTACCATCCAATTTATTATGATTGTATATACATGCAACCATTGCTGCAAGTAAGTATGTAAGCTAACTTTTTCTCATCAGTTAGCTTTCTACACCGGTTACACTCAGGCCCAACAGCTCTCTAAATTCAGTTGCTTTGTGCACTTCATGAAGAATACTAGTTTCAGTAAAACCACATTATTATAGTCAGCAACTAACTAACTATATTTAATTCTCACAAGAAAAATTATTCTCATTAAATTGAGGTTGGATTTGAGTTCCAGAGAAAATCTGTGATTGTGGAGTTTTAAAGCGTGATTTATGTTCATTGGAAAGAGTTACACATTAATCTATTGGATCACACTTGGAAATAGTGTCGTTAATACATACGTTCATCTAGCGCCTAGGGTTTTGTGGGATTGTGTTTGTGTTTTTGTGTGCTGAGTCAAACTTACTCAAAACTGCCTCAAAATGGTTGCACCCACAAAAATGAAACGGAGATTTGCGAACCAGCAAGCAGCGACAGGGAACCACCCACTTGGTGGTGGTGGTTTCGACTCTAGTGGATCGGAAATGATGCGCAATTGTAATAATGATTTATACTTCTTAATAATTTATTTGTGTCGTATGGATAGAGGAAGAGATCTGTTTACACTGTATGTACCTAAAAGTCAAGCTCTGTAGTGTTATAAGGCGAAGGTTCCATAAGAAAATGCATGCACGGATTGATAATAGAAGGAATAAGAAATCAAGGCCGAATTTAATTCAATCTCAGTTTTTACTTACTTATTAACTGCACTACATGCATACTCCTTACAGATATACTTCACATGGCAGAAAAATAGAGTCAGAGAAGGAGAAGAATGCAGTTACAATGTATGAAAATGGTTTGGTTAACTCGCCATCATCATGTACACTGTTTTAACTGTTGACTCATTCAATGCACGATATATATGTATGTGGATATTGCCATTTTATTCGGGAAGTGAGATCAACGAATTGCAAGGTCAGCAAGAAGGTTGAAAATGTGCGTCGCCGTAGTATGATAGTCTGTAATAAGCAGGAAAAGTGGAAAACAACCCTGACTGATACATACGTATGTATGCACGCTAGTAGGCTAGCTTACCAACTCTGGTCCATGGCGATGATGGCAAGTCATGGTTTGGTATGGGAGGTTAGGTAATCTATTCCTGGAAGAAACCGTTTCGAGAAAATATGTAGCATTCGCGTAATACACAAGGACAAGGTGACTGTGACTTTACTTTTTACGAATCGGAATCATACAGAGAGAGAGATTTAGAGAAGAGAGAGAGAGAGAGAGAAATCAAGTTTGTTAAACAAGCATAATAATTGTGTTTCGCTGTGAGTAGTAGATCTAGGTTAAGATCCATTCCTATTACAAATTGGTGAAATAATGTCTAATAACTTTCTTTTTTTTAATTTACAGCGGTTCGGTAAGTAACACCAAAGTCATAAAATTATCATATATTTCATTTATCTAAAGTTTTCAGTTTAATTGACCTTTAATTGTTCCAAAGGTTTGGAAGAGTTCCCAAGTTGCAAAGGGCACGAGTACGTTTTTATGCATAAATTTATACATAAATTATACATTATTTAATTTTAAATAATTTTTTTTAGATACAAGCAGCAATGCAACAAAGCATGAGGGACAAAGCCAACGAGCGAGCCATGAGTACGGAGCTAGAAGATAGCAATAAGTTCACTGCTACTGTTGTCCGTGCCCACGTAAGTAATCTCAATAAATATAAGCATACTTACAAATTTGAGTGCCCTGCATGCAAACTCCCTCTTTTAAATGCTAAAAATTTGAAGGAACACATTAAAATCCATTCCAAATTCTAATTATGTTCTTTGTTATATGCCCACTGTAGATGGAGACGTGCGAATTTGTGAAAGATAAAGTTCAAAAATGTTATCAGAATGCTCTGATGAAGAAACAGCAGGAACAAACTACTAAAGGGGCCACCCGTTTTGATGGTCATTCTATGACTTTGGTGAGTAGAAAGCTGAAAAACTCTTACAATTGACTTACTTTCTATAATCATAACCTTGTATTGGCATCACTCTATAACCCTGCAATAAAATCATACTAACCTGTTCATTATTGCACAATACGCAGGCTTGCCCATTGAATCCACATCCTCAGTCAACTACTGAAGACTTTAGCGAACGATTTAGTCCTCAAATTCGAGGTGTGGTGGAGTTTGCGAAAAGATTACCTGGGTTCTCATTACTTTCACAAGATGATCAAGTCACATTATTGAAAGCTGGAGTATTTGAAATCCTCCTGGTTAGACTGGCTTGTATGTTTCAAGGTAAAAAGACATTCAAATTTTGAAAATTCTTCAGGATTATATTTGGATTTGGAATGACTTTTGATGTTTTCATAGGAAATACCATGCTTTGCATCAACGGTGAAATTCTTGAACGGGAAACCGTGTCTGCTCACCAAAATGCAAGATTCCTTCTTGACTCCATGTTCAAATTTGCTGGTAAAACTATTAATTTTATTCAGTTTACACAAATTGAAAGACATACCCTTATACATAACTATTAAATTCACAGAGCAATTCAACAAACTGGGACTATCAGATGAACAAATCGGTCTCTTTTGTGCAATGGTTGTTTTGGCTCCTGACAGGTACAAGCTTATTCCCATTTTCATTAGTCTTAAAGAATTGTATCTAATTAGAATTTGTAATTTAGACCTGGGCTCCGAAACGTGGAATTGGTACAGCGACTTACATCACATTGTCGCTCAGCTTTGAACTCGTTGGTCCCTGCTTACATGATCCAAGAATTGGACAGAAAAATTCCAGACTTGAGGACTTTGAATACCCTTCACTCTGAAAAACTGTTGGCATTCAAAATGGAAGAACAAAATCAAGCAAATTCGGTTGAGTCTCAGATGCAACACTCTCCCGTCAGCATCGCTAGCAGCCACCGCAGCAGCAGTTCGGTGGACTCCTTGGACAGTTTTCACAACAGTACACTTAGCCATGGTTCTTCCTGCAACGACAATGATTTACCTACTCGGAGACTGAGTGCAGGAACTTGCCCGTACAAATTCCCAAGAGCCCTTGAGAGTCCATCTGGCGACTCTGGTATTGAGTCTGGCGCATGTTCTAGTCCGGCCAGGTCGGAACAAGATATTCCGATTCTGCCACCAACACCGAGTAATAGTAGCAACCAGGATGATATGCCAGTTCTCAAACGAGGTTTGTGCCCACCCAATTTGTGTACTATTACCACACATTTACCAGCTCCTGACAAAGTAAATAATTCATGTTTATATTTTTCAGCGCTCCAAGCGCCTCCCATGATTGACACAAACCTTCTCATGAATGAAGCTTACCGCCCCCACAAAAAGTTCCGGTAAGCATCATATATAAATACATTATTCAAATAAAATTAACTCAACATTTTCAATTGGTGACTAACATTCATATATCTCATTGTTTCAGGTACAGCGTGTCAGAAAAATCTCACTCAGGTTCCCCCCCACCAACCATGAACCACCAACAGTCAAGCCCAGCCCCATACTCTCCAGTCTTTGTGCAGTCTCCAGCTCAACAAAGAAGTACCCCATCGACTGGACCAACCCCACCACCACATCAGTTATATCCTCAGTTGGCATCAGCTCTGACTCAGCCAAGAATTTCAAACTGTTCACAATCTGGTCCACTGAAGCATTTCAAGTCCCCACTTCAAATTCAACACTCCACACTGACTAGAACCTTGAACGAGAAACCTAAACTTTTGACTGAAGATGGTAAAATCATATACAAAGCATAATATTAAACAAAAAACTAAGCTAGTAGAGAGTAACATTTAGTTTTTCACATCAATTGATATAGATGCTGTTACCAGTGACTTGCTGCATTCAATCATTATGCGAAATGGCAATAGTGATGCTCCAAGTCGTCACTATTCAGCAATGGAAACAGATAATCCCACTCCATGTGACAACCAAGTAAATCCATTAAATCTCTCCACAAAAATTCAAATTTGTTAGATAAGTTTCGATCTCCTCAAAAGTGTATATTTAATGTACATGTACTTTTCCCAGTGTTATATGTGTTGTGGTGCCTAGTTTTTGTCGATTTTTTATATTGTGTCAATAAAGTAACTACTGTACAATGGCTTAGTAGAAATTTAAAAAACGTATGGTTTGATTCGTGTTCTCTCATTTTCATTTTCACCTTGAAGCATATGTATTATGGTGATACGCATCATGTGTCTCCAGGCATGTCTGAGACCAAATAATTTTAACCACATACATACAAAGTCCTTGGAAAGTAATAAAGGCCTTGACCTTACATCTGAATCAATTAGAATAAATCCGGAACTAATTGTGTACAATTCACCTTTATAATAGTGTATGATAGACATGCCCAACATTGTACATAATATAGATATGTACAATAGCCACGTCTGAGTATGCATTCTCTACCCTGTTCGCTGTATATATTTTACATGGTTGAATAATACATATATTTCATATTTTCCTTCATCGCTGTCAACCTCACTCATATCACCAGATTATTCATATGCACATCCAGATTGTTATAAGCAATAAGATTTATATATCTGTAATGTGATGCAATATAATGTACAAAAAATAGGAATGCTGCACTGGAGGATTGCTGACTGGATTGAGTTTGAGTTATGGGTCACTCGCCAGTTCAATCAACAAAACTTCAACTTCCCATTGTATTCATTCAGATAAGGTTCAAAGAAGATCATGAAGGAAATGTTTGTTTGGGTGATGACCATACAGGACAAACACATCTTTCGGAATGTTTACACAAAATTGGGACAGACAGTGATAATTCTTCCTTAAAGATCACTGAATTCTTATTTAGTTTTACAGTACTCATTTACTTCTTGAGACTTTAAGCGTAACAGACATCAAATTAACGATATCCATAAAATAAAATGGAATTGGTAAAAACTACTTTTTTGCTTTCATTTCTGTGTATTTTATTTATTTAATATTTTATGTATATGTATAAATCCAACATTTATTTAGAAATCCGTTCAACTATTTGCATTCGCCATTGGAATTGTAACATTTTTAAATTTCCAATTGTTTGTATCCTGTGAAATAATTGAAATTCGCAATTCTCAAGAATGGGATCGTCGTATTCACCAACAGAGTCCAAATGGAACCCTCACCGTTGTCCAGTTTTATGTGCCTTGGTATTCAATCTTAATAATTTCCTTCCTCGCATATACCAAACTTTAATTATTTAATCATTTAAAAAGGTGTGGGTACTGCCAATACATGAAACCAAAATTCATTCAAATAGCTGCGGACCATCCAGATGTTATTTTTCTGAATGTTAATGCAGATGACCAACGCACCTTGGCATGGAGGTATTCGATTAGGTCTGTTCCTACGTACAAATATTTCAGAAGCGGTCTCAATATTGACTCCATCACAACCTGGCAGCCATCCGTTATCAATGACCTAATTAATCGGCTGAAAAACTGAATTAATTTATAAGGCATTATCGCAATTTATGTTGCCCATCATTTGGTACGTGTATGTATGTAGAAGAATTGAGGTTATACGTTACATAAGGTTTAGTCCATGCAGATCGATTGAGACAAATAAAAGCGTGTCCGTGCATTATTATGTATTGTTCTTACTGGATGAATTACTTTTTAATACTAATAAAAAAGCATGAAAAACAAATCAGACAGACTCCAGTTTACCATTAAGTAAGTATGTATAAAATAAACTCCATGTGTTTTGTTTGGCTGTCCTTGTACAACAAAAACGCATAAAGGGTTTGTTTTGTTGGCACTCGACTATACGATTCATTTCAGCTGATGTTGGTGTGTGATACTAGATTTGCCACATTTTGTAAATTTTAATCAATTTAGCTTTAACATTCGCTGGTCATTTCATATTTATAAAGGAAACAGTGTGATGAAGTCCACTCTAAACCATCCATGCCTGCAAATAAGTGCCAATTTGTCTTAAAATTAGTCTAATCTGTCACATGCATACATAATGCACAAAGTAATCTCGAAAATAACAAGCACAGTCTCTTGATCATCTATTGTAAGGAAAAAATTTATTCTAAATGGCAAGTGCTAAAATTCCAGCTCAAAAAGTGATTCTGTGCGGAGATTATGGGGTGGGTGAGAGAAAGTCGTTGCAGCATTATTTATTCTCTTTTCTCGCAGTAATAATTATTAAGATTTGATTTCATTTATTTACAAAGGTGGGGAAGTCGTCGATTTTTCGCCGATTTGCAAATGACTCTTTTGTAGCATGTAACGATCGCAAGTCGACCTTGGGCCTAGATTTTTATAATAAGGCATTTTGCATCGGTCACACCAGGCTACCATGTGAATGTCCACCTTCCACAAGCAAAGTTATGGTGAGCAATAATAAATATATACTATCTATTACAAACAATATAGTTGATCATATAGGACCAGCTTTTCTTTAATAATTAATTAACAACTTAAACTTCAAAAACATAAAACTTACAAGCTCGATTTTGTTGACTGATTTTTGATGCTGCATATGTATGGGAACTAACGTATGCTAAAACGGTTACAGTTGCAATTGTGGGACACTGGTGGCATGGAACGCGTGGCAACTGTGACAAGCAGTTATTACAAATGGTAATTAAACAATTAAATGTCACACATATTCTCTCCTAAAGATCAAACAAAAATGAAGCAAAATGAAATCAACCTAATTCCAACGTAATTCTTACTGTCTGTCTGTTAGTCCTTGCACCGTGAATTACCCATCAAAGAAATAATTTATTTGTTGTAATGCCTTCATTTCATCACATGTCGTTTTGCAGGTCCGAAGCTGCAATTTTGGTGTATTCAATTGATAACCCAGATTCATTCAATTCTCTGGCCCAACATCTCTTAGGTTCGAACTAGAAATCAACATTTAGTTTAATTTAAGTGTGAGTATGCACATGACTCCCATTGTACATGGAATTAATAACGTATTTTTAGAAGTGGCCTCATTTGCAGAAAATGCAAAAATATTTTTATGCGGAAATAAAAACGACATTGCTTCTGATTTAGTATCAAATGACGATGTCGACAGTTTTTGGTGAGATAAATAAATCAAGATGTGTATGTATGATATTTTGATTAAGTGTGATTGAATTATATATGTACTTGATTGAATTTTGCAGTGAGCAATGTGGAATCGTCTCCGGAATTTTTAGAACATCTTGTAAAACAGGGGAAGGATTGGCGGACATGTTTGACGAAATTGCACGCATCATTTCATCATCTTCACGCTCAAGACATGAACTACTCCAACTGGAACAGTCATTTCAATTAACTACTGCAGATACGGATGCTGCAGAACAACAATCAGAAAACTGTATCTGTTAAGTTAATTAACACAGTCCTTATGTATGCATAAATAATAATATGAAATAAATCGCGAAATTAATTAGCCAATATTTTCTTTATTTGTGTAAAAATAACCCAAAAATAATATCGCAGTTTAATAAATTAATTAAATATTAAATATTTTTCATTCTATTCATTAAATCATCCAAAGATTCGCCTGCATCATCATCAAGTTGAGATTCTTGATGACTTTCTTTCATTGGCTTACTTGGGATATCATAGGCAACTTTGAGGCCTACAAATTAAAGAGAGAATGTACACAAATTTTCATAATCTAAGATTTCAAATCAGTTCATCAACCAGAGCAGCATTTTTACCTGCGACGAGATTTAAATTATTTTCAGATGAGGATGTGGTCTCATTGGCTCCGGATTCATCCACCAGGGATATTCCCCAGTCATTATCTTCGTGCACAATTTCTGTCTCTTCCTTAACTTCTCCGATTAAAACTTCGGGATGTTCTTTTATATAAATTTGATACTCCTGCTGTTTTCTAATACATTTGGAGTCGTCACAATTTTGGTTTGGCTTCAACGTCATTGTTGGAAAGTAATCTTCTAATGCGTTGTACCCTACATTTATTAAAAAAAAAATGTTTTGTAAATTTCCTCACTTTTGTTTTAAGTTATATTTTATATTCATGTTAGAATATATTAAGTAATTACCTACATATGTCGAGACTTCTCCGAATTTTAGCAAAAATCTACAAAAAATCATTATGTAAACTTACATAGATACTTGTATGTATATTATTCTACATAGCGCCTGCAACCTGCCTGCAAATGCAAATGTGAAATTTATTTCACATTGAAGACTTACTTTAAAGAATTTTGAACGAGTAGACCAGCAACAATACCCTGTAGCAAAAATAAGTTAAGTTCTAAATTCACATTTTGACAATAAAAGATTACCATTGTGGTTGGCAAACTAGCAGCGCATACACCTTCTTTCTTCAACATTTTCTCGTCCATTTTCGTCGCCACAATCAAGGGAGGAGCACACTATATGCAATTTATCAATCACCTTTTAACAACTTTCCTTCACATAAGTATGGCTCACGTCTAATATTTCAAATAGAGCTAACCTGAAAACAAGCATATTTCCCTGGGACAATAAATTGAATATGTCCCGAAACGGCATTTTCAGCAACACCACTCTCAAACCAATGAAGACCAATGGTATTGCATGCATTGTTGATTGTCATCCTAAATTGTAAAATGCAAAACTTAAATCCTTTGTTTAAATTTAAATTAAGGGATATACTGGGATTAATTTATAATAGATAATCTTGTAATTATTTATTATATTGTAAATGAATAACATACCTCGCCTCAAAATTATCTACGCAGCTGAGTAATAAATCAATCCGTCCATTTGTTTTGGACCCTGTTTCCAGCCTCGATACAAAGTCGTCGTAGTTATCCACCGTTGTGATATTGTAATTGTAAATTTCAATTTCAACATCCGGATTAATGGATTGCAATGTGTTTTTCGC
>JAQFZJ010001395.1:0-10766 GCA_034695645.1 Folsomia fimetaria
TGCTTCGGGCTATGTTGCAAATTTAGTTTTGTTGGGACCAACAACATCAGAATTTGCATGAAGGGAGAGAGGAGGCTGCCAGGAATAGCAATTTGAATGACAAGGGCCTTGTAGCTCTTTGACTTTTGACAGACGACATGGATCGCTGTCGGGTGGGTGGCTGCTATTGCGTAAAACACTTTTTGGGTCAGAATTATACCTCGTTGCACGCTGAGTAAGGGTTTCATTAAATATTAAATTTGCATTTTGTCAAGATGCAGGAAGGGAAAGTCATGTCCTGTCTGTTAGTTTTCATGACAGTGAGATAAATAGGTAAATGACGACGGAAGTAACAGGTGTCAGGAGGAGAAATCAAGATTGATGGCCATATTATTATTTAATGAGATCAATCTAGATGCTTTCATTTGATAATAAAATTATTGCGTAGTTGTCAGTCCTAACAAAAATTGATTGGGTTTCTAAAACTGCAAGCCTGAATATCGGTACTAATAATTTTTATAAATTAAATTCCAAAACCAAAATGGGGATTTTTATTTACAAAAGTTGGTGGAATTGAGGATGATATTCTTCCACTGAATTTAACACTGGAGGTATAATTCAATGGTTCTTTTGTTGGCTAATATATTGGAATTGACGTATCATCATCAATGAAAGGAACGGCTGGAATGGAATGAATCCCCAACTTTACAAAGAAAGTAAAACATTCTTTTGATCCAAATTGGCAAAGGCGAGAGGACACCCAAAAGTGACTCATTGGAAGAGGTAAAGGGAAAAAGAAGCTGTATTGGCTGCAATGCTTAGTTCGAGTCCATTAAAGTTCTTTTAAACTGTGTAAGAGACATAAGTCGGTATAATCCTATCATGCGTCGTTACTTTCACAAAAGAGAGAGAGAGTGTACTTCACATAAGGAGAAAAAGTGACAGTAAAGATTAGAGGTGGACGCCCAAAATATGCTACTAACGAATGTTGAATGTGATGGTCTACCAATCACTCGAAACACACACATGAGTACAAGTACAGAGTACAGCGTACAGCGTAAAGGGATGATGGTCTGGGCTAACGTGAATTATTAATGGCAAACCAAACGAAGCATGACAACTTCAATTTTCACTCTATGAAAATCGATCCCAATGATTTTGTGGATGTACATATAACTCTTTTTTTCAGAAGTATGAAGAGCAAACTCTCCTGAGAATGGACACATCATTGATGAGTCAAACATGAGAATCCTGCTCTATCAATGACACACACAGTTTGGTGTGCACCTTTTCCTTGTCTCCTCTCCTCCATTCTGTGGTTGATGGAGTAGAAAAAATGCAGAAGTACACTTTCCACATTGAGACGACTCGATTTCATTTTTCATGTACAGATTTTTTAAGTATGTGAATTTGACTTCCATTTTATATTCAATTTATAAAGATGGCTGACAATAACTATTCTGTGATTGATAAATGTATAAATGAAATTATTTATGTTCAGATTTTAGCATGTGTGTTATTGCTACCGAAATTTTATAAAATTTGAATATGGTGTCATTGAATGAAGTGTGTGCTGCATAATATGGTTGTGTTGTATACAAAAAGGTTACAAAATCTGCATAAACATCCTTATTATGCAGTTAGTATTACAATGCTAAGTTACACTTGATCCCATTTATGACTTGGACCCTTTTGCATGATATAAAAAGTATGCAAAATCTGGTACGTACCTTGCCATCACACTTTCTGAATCCATCATAGACTTTCCAAATATTCTCGGTCCCGGCAGTTGCGAGCAGTTTTCCCACTTCTAGAAACTGGCCCAACTGATTATTTTCTAGCACAGGGTTAGAGGAGACTGGACTATGAAGAACATGTGGTTGATAAGAGTTGTGATGCTTGTTAAACTTGAACATTACGACGATAATACGCTCGTGTCTCACTTTGAAATAAGAATGAAACTATTTCAGAGTTGCAAACTACTAATAAAACAGTTAGGCAATAATGTCGTTCAGTCCTGAGTGTGAAAATTGAGAGACGAAAGTGAGAGGAGCAAAGAATGGACTGTGATAGCAACCTGAGTGAAAGCAACCTGATGAATGCTCAACCAGTTTGCAACTCCTGAACATATTAGATGATAGACCAGCTACCACCTGTAGGATTACTTTGCTTCTTGGATTAGACTCTCTCTCTCTCTCTCTGTTTGTTCTGCCTCCAACTCTGACGCTTGCGTATCTTGCGTATATCCTTGGCCAAATCTGGGACGGGATTTCTTACCTGCTCAATTGATATTTCTATATTGAGATCTTGATCGATATTTTTAGTAAAATATGTTTCCACTCCTTAGGCCCCATATACTGGAGAGTGAGTGAGTGAGCGAGTATGAGTGTTAAGCAGCAGGAGAAAGTTGCAGCAGCTTTCACTGTGGACGAACAGTTCCACCACCATCACCACCATCACCACGCACAGCACAACATCCTCCTCTTTCTCTCTTTCTCTCGCTCTTTCCCCGGATCTCATCTTTTCCTGATTCATGATCAACAAGCTGCAGCACCACCACCACCACCACTACAACTCTGTATCTCCTATTAGGTACACTTCTCTGGGAACATTTATTATCCCTGTCCTTGCCATTATAGAACCCCTGTGTACTTTTTCATTCATGACCAACACAGCATTCAACACTCAAGCAGCTTTCGCTATGTGGCAAATGACAAAACATAGGAAAACATGAGTAAAATGATGAAAAATGTGATAAAAATGGAGGACAGAAATTAATAAAACATGTTTGTTGCATCATTCAGAGGTCCACAGCAGATTGTGTGGTTGCATCCCTCTTGCTCCATCCTACTTACCCGTTCATCTGAAGATAGCCGCTCAGCATATTATTCTCCGTGTGTGATCAACATCCCAAGTAAAGTTTTGGCTGGTAAAGCTGAAGGTGGTTGTGGAAACGGGATGCTCCCGACTATGTGCTGAGCAAATAAGAGTGGGCAAAACCACATAAAACCGACCATTATATATAGAAAACATTGTGTATAACAGACCACCGTCAAAGATTTGATGATAACGGTAACAAAAGCATAACGATGTCAGATGTCATATCTCTCATAAGAAGTGAAAGCAAGCAAGTGAGGAAAGCGCTAGAAGCCAGGGTTCTGGATTCCCAGGGACTGTTGAATGTATTCATGTATTTCGTATTTATGTGATTGTATATGAGCCACAAAGATCTAAGTAACAGCTCATTCATGAATTTCTCATGACTTTATGAATAAGTTATGTCTCCCTGTGGTAGCTTTCACTGTGGTCGGTCCTTCAGCTCAATCACGTATCAGATTGAGCAAATTAAGTCACACAAATTACATGACGCGTAAGTTGATCCATTATTGCTGTGGTAGGATGATTTATTGCCTCCATTTGTAAGCATCCACTTTAGCGATGCAATAATAATATCTTTGAGTCAAAGTTAATGAATTGCACATCACGCAAGTCATTAATGTGTTACAGGTGCGTAGTTGAAAATACTACGTTCTCATTAGGAAAGGTAGCGTGCTGGGTAATTGCTCGTTTTTATTCGACTGATTATGGGTTAAAAAACGACAGATAAGTACAAACCAACGTAATAAGTTGGTTCACTTTAATTAAATTGGGCTATATTTATTAACACACCACAAAAACTCTGTTTAATAAACAGAGAGACAGAGAAACAGTATTTATATCAAAGTTATACTTATGTATTACATTGTCAATTTGTGTACAGTACAGCCCTCATTCCCCAAACACCACATAATTCAGATTTGATAAATAATTTTTTAGCTGAGCTTGGAATTCAATTTACTCGCTATTAATTATATCCAAATGTTGTACAGATGATACTAATTCAATAAATGATATTTAAACTTTTCAAGTTACCCCAATGTTCTTGATATTAACACTAATAAATTTACAGTAATTCAGTTAATGGCTTTTTGCGGTATAAATCACGCATGGTGATCAATCCGCATGGCGCTAACTCTCTGATTAATAGTCCTCGTAATTTCTGAAAGGTAACTCAGTCCTTAGGTGAATGAGTACATGGAAGAAAGCTCGACCAATTCAATGATCTCAGTCCAAAATGCATTTGTTTTCACAAGGGTGATATTAGAATTTCATTTCGGGATTAAAACTGTTGATTAGCATTTTGTGGTAAAATTTGCGAAACAGATTTTTGCTTTAAAAATCTGTTTCACAAATTTTGAGGAAATATACAAATAAGCTATAGTACAAAGACCAGATTTAGTTATACATCTGCAAACATTGCATTAGAGAATATAGTTACAAGAAACGGCATACATAAGATACCAGAGTTGGAATAAGAATAAATCAGAAGCATTAGCCATATTATTAAGCGAGAAAATAATCCTCTTACAGTTTTATCTGTACGAAATTCATGCAACATACAGAATCTGTACTTGCCGACTCCCCAAGGAATATCTCAACGGATATTTCCACATATGGCAACCAGAATGGAAGAAAAAGAAGGAAAGAGGGAAAAAGAAAGCATACACATACAGACAGGGACTCGAGGGAGAAAGTTTGGCTGGGGAAAGCAGAGACGCGAACGTAAGGAAAGATGACAGTGGTGGTGGTGTATTGGTAGAGTTGACGATGATGGTGGTGGCAAGGGAAAGGGTTAGATGTCACACTCTGCCCACACTCTGCTTTGTGGGTACATGACTAATTCTCAGCAGTTGAAATCTATTATATAGTCACCTACACATTTATTCCGTACTTTCTCCACTCATACATTCTCACCCACTTGAAAAACACAACTCATTCAAATTTGTGTAAAAGGTTATTCATTCATTCTGATAACAATTATTTATTATAAGTTTATCTGGTTATCATCTGTTGATTCACAATTCAGTTTCACACATCGCAATAAAATTAATACAAAGGAGCTACAAAACAAAGTCAAAGGTTTTTTTTTATAATTCTTTCTGAGCATCAATAATTTATTTGTATAAAAGATATTTGTCAAGGCACAAGGGGAGGTGGGCGTGCTGACGAAACGTCAAGAATATTGAATTTAATAACAAAAATTCGTGCTGTAAGGATTTTTTTACTGCAGAAAAGAGAAGAAACAAAAGTGACTGGGAGTGAAATAAAAGGGAAGAAGGAGTGCGTTTGACAGATCTGCGTCACAATTCTTTCACCAGATTGTCCGTAAATTGACAGGACAGGAACATATTTCACACTACAGGAGGAATTAAAGCACTTCCTTATTATTATTTACCATTGGTGCAGTTTGGCCTATACAAGGACGAATAGTTTGTATTGTGTATTGTATTGTAATTTTTGATGTCTTGGATTATTCAACGGGATAGTTATCAAAAGTTGAACAGGTAAAATATCGGTACAAGTTTAATAAATAAACATGTAACTAAATAGTGTGGGTTAAAATCTTTATTTATTTGATTTATTTAGAGAAATGGATTCCTTGTATCAAAATTATTCAACGACGGACTTTCATCGTTTGGTATAAATTTTAGATTTGTAAAATTATTTATTTATTTCATTGAAATGTATTTATTTATGTGTACATTTTTAATCTGTAGGCCCAAGCAATAGCGTCGAATATACAGAAAATTACACAAAATGGTAAGTAATACATTTTGCATGTTATTATTTTACACACATTACTAGAAACACGACATGGAAAACTATAACATATTAATTTACAGTTTCATCTATCACGCGAATGGTCGGACAGATTGGATCTACTGTCCATGACTCTTCGCCTGAATTACGGAGTCAACTGTAAGTAAACATAAATTATATTACTTTTTCATTCGACCAAACTCGATTCATCAATCTTAATCTATATATAGTCACAAAATTACTCATTACACCGGACAACTGGCAAAGGACACGAATGAAGAATTGAAGCAATTAAATAAATTCAATTTAAATGACCAACGCCAATTAAAACTACAACGAGAAAAACTAACTTCAGATTTCTCTGCTGTGCTGAATTCATTCCAAAATATTCAAAGGTAAACATTATGATTGGTAATTAATTGGTAATAATCTAGTTGTATAACCGCAAATGATATTATTTTCAAGATCTGCTGCCCAAAAGGAAAAAGAATCTTTGAAGGCATCGACAGTCACTAAGACGCCTTTTCTAGAGGGACCTCCTAATCAGCACTCCACCAATCAGCAAAGACAACAACAAATTCTATTCCAAGATTTACAGGAAGATGAACAAGATGTTGAACAATTGAGACTGCGAGAATTAGCCATCAGACAATTGGAGTCTGATATTTTGGATGTCAACCAAATATTTAAGGTATGGGTGTTGAAAACGTATTTATTTATTTCTCGAAGATTTAAAAATTTATTTATATGACTATAGGAGTTGGCCAGCATGGTCCATGATCAGGGCGAAATTGTGGATTCCATTGAAGGCAAGTTACAATTCAAGTGCATCTTCTTAATTAATTGGTGTTAATTGTTTGTTTTACTGTGTATAATATTTAGCCCATGTCGAATCGGCACAGATTGAAGTCAGTGAAGGTGCCACTCAATTGGAACGTGCCCATACATACCAGGTAATACATCTTCTATGTTGATACATTATTAAATTGTGTTATGGTTTTGTTAAAAAATCTAGCTGCTTGCATGTTATATGATTTGGGTTTATATGTTAATTTTCGTTCGTTTTTTTAATACTTAGAACCAAGCCAGGCGTAAACAGTTATGTATTATTGCTACTTGCGTTGGCGTTATTATGGCATTCATTTTGATACTGTATTACTCTTTCTAATCCAACTTGTTTTTTCACGCTGCTTACTCCATGGACCACAAAGGGAAGGAAACGTCGCAACTACTTTTACTTCCTTTTGATTGTAACGATTCTAGTTCTAGTTCTATTAATTACCATAAAAATGTTTGAATAAGTTTACACATGCCATTGTTATCGTATACTCGCATGTGCACTCCCACTTCACTAACAAATAAATGAAATATAATGGAGTAGAATTTGGTCATATTCCAATGCAGACTATTTATTTGACTTCATTGAATGCAAAGCAGTATTTAATGACCCAGATCATCGAATTGTATTTAATAAGGAATATGTGAATTTAAACAAGAAGAAACAAAGCTCGAGTCATAATAGTCTACATACAAAAACAAGTACAAGTATTCATTCATTATCAAAGGAAATGGAAACCATAAAAGTCTAGCATTATCATATAAATATCATATCGTAATCCAGATTTGTCTTTTTCTACACTCCTCCTTCAATCGTAGAAATTTTCATCGAACAGTAGTAGATTGATCGTGCCAAGAAAAATAGGGCAACAAAGAACGCTCCAATATATGCAACAAAGAGACCACCTAAAAAATATAATAAACATATTAAAAAAATATGAATTCAATTAAATATAAAAAGCTATAGACATAAATGTACATACCCTTTTTCTCTGCAACGGAATAAGTCCCCACTGTCACTCCAACTGTATAAGAAAATAAAAGTGTAGTCAACTCATACTGCAGCTATCAGGAGTTAATTTTTACCTCCGATAAGTAGAAACAAAAATGCAAGCACTAGGAACAGAATTCCCCTGGACCGAGCAAAGTCTAAAATCGACACATTATTAACATTCGACACATTATTGAGAGCGACCGTTCTAGGTATGTAGAAATTAATGTTACGAACCCGGTCCAACTGATGACCTATTAGAGCAAGATTTAATAATGAGTAACTGGTGATGCAGAAATAGTAAGGTAATAAGTAACAGCGAACTTACAATTTACGACAATGAGGGCAACGAGCCAAAGAATTATTTAGTGCTAAAGGACGTCGATTTAAATTAGTTAATTTCTGATTGTAGATAAATAAACACATGACCTAACTTACTATTGAACAGAAATGAATCTGCACAGTGAGCACAGTTGACTCGAGCCTAAAAAATAATAAATAATTCACGGAGAGTAATAATTATATAACATCATAAAACGATCAATTTTTACATACCATCCCGAGAGGAACTGCAGGTAGTGCCGGGCTAGGAGTCGTAAGATTGATTATTCTTTTACCTAAATCATCAACCCAAAGTGCAAATTAAGAAATTCAGTTCCTATTTTTATTTTGTTTTCAATAACTTACAATTCGGTCTTGGACATGCAACTGAAACAAAAATATAATTATTATCACTAAATAATATTGAATTACGTCTCAATAAGAATTATTACTAACTTCTCTGTGAACTTCCTCTACAGATCAATAAACAGTGACATGGACATCTGACATATTTCTTCCCTATAAATGTCGTGTAAATAAATTAATATTAAATCGCTTGAAAATGTGTCTTTAAAATTACCTGGCGGCGGCGGTCTTATGGGGGTCGCTTCTGAGCAACTACCACACTTGACAACATGTTGCTCCTACAAGAAACAGATGACCAGAAGATAAGTAAGCTGCCGTTATTCTTAAACTAATAATTAGTTACCCTCTTGTCACTTATGTCGATTGTTGCTTGACATACACGACAGGTCACCATCGACCCTATAAAATGTAAGGTATAGTTATAGCATGTATAGTTAGTGATATCTATATATTAAGTTATTACCTGAGGGCAGGGTCACATATTCGAGATTGGAACGGTCTGATGTACCACCACTTGTGATTACAACAGTCGGAGCATCCCCTGTATCAAATGAATCTAAAATACGTACATACGTTATTATATTTTCCACTATAAAAATTAATTGTTTTTATTGTTGTAAATTACTTAAACTTTGTTTGGCACCTCCTCCCAACAAAGGCTGACTCTCACCACCGTCATCCATTCCGGTTGCTCTGGCCATGAATCAGATAAGTTAAGAAGATGGGCGTGATTTCCCGTTGAAGAGTTTAATTTCTGTAAGAAATGTGTGTGACACTGATTATACTTGATCCGATGGTCTTGTCAATTGCCATATTTTATTTTTATTGCGTAATATTTAATAATCACTTCACAATTTCAGCAAATCAATTGGGAAAACATCTAACACGGGAAGTACATATCATTCCCATCTTTTACTCAATTATTAGTAACTTTAAAACCCTTCTAATTAAATTTCTACAAGTCCAAAGGTTATTTTAGCAATTGTTTGGTGATGACTCACCTTGTTTGTATTTGTTATTGTGAAATCTCAATAACTGGCCGATCCACTATCATTTTCGGAATATCCGATGCTTTTTATTTTGACCAAGTCATCAATTTCTTACAATATTTTCTTATTATTTCTTCTCAACCCCCTTATTTCCTTCTTTATTAGTGGTAGCTGCACTAATCAGGCTTTTGTGTAATAAGTTAAAGATTTATTATAATAAGTGAATTTACACGACAACGAAAATGGAATGAAACTGGAGTAGGCAGTTCAATCCTATCTCCACTCCAACCACCACCACTGAATGTTAGATTATTATTAATTCACAAAATTAATCTGCTCAAAAAATATCTTGGAAATTAAAAATAACAGCAGAGGAATAAGATGACAACTCACTCACTCTTCATCTTCATCCACCCTTACTTATTATTACTGTTTCATGTGTATATAATATAGCAAAGCACTATTATTATTATTATATCACCAACCAGCACAAACAACCAGTGGACTCTATGTGTCCATTGCATTGAAGGAACGAACGCAGTAAAAGTACGGTTGGTGTTCAGGTTGCTTTAGCAGAGCAAGAAGAAAGCCATTATGCATATGTATATTTGGTTGTGTCTCGTGATGATGATGGGAGGATAAATACTAATGTAATGCCAAGTGTATTATATTTACAACAAGAAATAGGTTGACATAACAGAATAAAGACTATTACTAGTATTGCTTCCCAGCAGCTTGTATGTGGTTCAGCACAGTTTATCGATATTATGCAAACTGTGAGTCTGAATCTGAACATATTTACAAGATTGAGCCAATACTAATAATGATACGCATACGGCTGTCTAAAAAATACTCTAGCTGATCTATAACATCATTTCGTCAACTAGATAAAAACTTTGTAACAGAATTGTGGACTGGACACTATATTATGCTGGTTGGTTAAGTGGCGTGGGTCCGGAATGATAAATATTCTACAAAAATCATAATTACATATTCCCTGGGTAGCCTGTAATCATTACATGGTGGAATGCATTTCTCCGTTATTAACTAGGAAGAGTGTATAGGTTAAGAAATAGGTATGGAGATGAATAACTGGAAGGTAGTGTAGTGCATGTATATTAAATTATTAGAAGATTTGTTGGGTTATAATAATTGAGGTATATGATAATTTTGGTGTCGTGTATATGCGAGATGATACAAATTGGTTTCTTGCCTTAACTCAATAATAATTTCATACTTGTTTTATTGCATACAGAGTAATATTGTAAAGATATTATTATAATAATTTTTGTGTAAAAAACACAATGCTATCTAATAATAGATGGGCACATTTCAGCAAAAAAGAGATATTCATCTAAACATTACAAGTATTCAGATATGAGATGCAAATATTGCAAATAAGTAGTACATTACCGTAATACAGATATTATATACTCTTTGGATTCAGTAACGATGAATGTAAAAGGCACTGATTGAGATTCGATTCTTGGCATTAACAGAACATTCTATATACCTCTTACCTTACATACCTTCATAGTACAATAAATATAATTAACCTTCAACTCGGAGATTTTGTTGTAGTTTTTGGAGCACCGACTGGAAAATCGGGTGTGGAATGTAGTCTTCATTTAAATCATCCACTA
>JAQFZJ010001396.1:0-10764 GCA_034695645.1 Folsomia fimetaria
ATACCTGTAGGATGAAGATGACGATATACATCAAACAGATTAAAAGAATTACATAAATCCGAGAAAACACTGGCAACTTTCTTGCGATTCTCGGGCGATCTTAGACGATCCAGGGGACCAATTTGTACAAAATTCCAGTCACCGGCAAGGATAACATTATCATACGTTATTAAGGAAGATAGATCAGCTCTCAAAATGCGGAGAAAGTTGTCACTGTCAACCTTTGAAAATGGGAAGTGAATGTTAAATACATTAAAATTTGTACCATGAATGTCAATAATTAAGGAGTGTAATTTGCCAGGAATACGACATTTCTCACCAGACACATTAAAAGTATTTTTTACCAAAATTATCATACCACTACCCAAAGATATGGATGAGTTGTAGAAACTTTTATAACCACTTACTACATATGATTCAGATTTTAAAGTGGAAATATTTGTCTCCTGCAAACAAACAACATCAGGACAAAATTTAGTAAGTAAGGAATTCAGAGCATTTCGCTTAACAGTATTATTCAGTCCTTGACAGTTAAGAGACCAAATGTTTAGAGACATGTTTAATTAAAAAAGATTTTACGCAGCTTACTCTTGTCATCTTCGGATGACTTGGAACGCTTACAATGAGCAGTAAATTCGAAGGTTCGGAAATTGTTATCAACTTCACTACGAATTTTATTAGTCCTCTCAGGAGGAGACTCAATAAAGTTCGCAATAAGTCCTATGACATTAGAAATATCATTTTTAATATTTTTGTATTTATTTCCCAAAGAGGTTACCACTTCAAAGAGAAAGTCGTGAAGCTCTTGCGGGTCATTTGTAAACATTGCAACAAGTTTTTGGAACCTTTCAACATAAGAAGGATCCCTAAAATCTTTATCCAAAGATTGGAGGAAGATAAAAGCAGAAGTACTGTCAATCGTGACATATTGTTTGAATGACCCTTTGCACCAGATGTTATTCGCCCACGGTATGACCTCATGGGTAACACTGCTGGACTTGGCTTTCCGAAGACGGCCCGGCCCCCTTTTAATACGAGAACTAATACTATCAGAGATCATTGTTGAAGAAGAGTCAATATCAGATTCAGAACACATGTCTGAGTCATTCGGCGGACTAGTCGGACGGGGACGGAGAAAACGAGACCGTTTTGGGACTTTGAATCCTCCCTCACCAGAGGCCGAGTCATTCTCAGAGGTGAGAGAGACCAGCTTTCTCTTTGGAGTTCTGGGGGCAGGATGGGTACTTTCACCCTTTGTCTTATTTGGACATTTAGCACTGGTGTGACCAGGCTTTCCACATTTGAAGCACTTATTTGCTCCCACTTGGACACCAACGAGATGGTTGACCTTGTCCCAATGAATTGAGATTCCATTGGGAACGGTCACCCCATCCGCAATTGCCAAGGAGAGGGTGCGGGTAAAACTTTTGACATGGGCGAAATCGTCGCCAATATTGTAGAAGGATTGGTGCTCTAAAACTCCACGCACCTCACCATACTTCTTTAAGGCGTCTAAAATGACCACATCCGGTAAGAAGGGGGGGACATTCCTCAGAACGACCCTTCTCACTGGATTTGTGTAACGGTACATTGGGGTCATTTGACCCTTGACATCAAGTGAGCTAAGACCAATAAGTTGGTCCACACTCTCATCAGTGTCTAACCAGACAGCAAAATTGACAGAGGAAGCAAAATCTGCATAAAGAATTGTTTTGGGAGAAATCACCTTACCTAAAGCCTGCAAGAGCTCCAGGACGGTGAGACCCTTAATTCTTCGAATTAAGACACCTTTGGTCTTATCAAGGGCCGATGCCACCAGGTTAGGTGGATGGACCGGCATCGCCACTATTGTATTGTAGGAAAGGGGAGGAGGAGAAGAAGTCGCCATGACAGACTCCTCTTCCACACCCGACATGGCAGGTGGTGATGGTTGCCAATGGCAACACACACACTCACTTTAACCAAATATACGGAGGAATTGTTTAATAAAATTATGCACATAAACAAGAGAGAATTTGAAATTCACTACTTGTAGTGACTAGAGGGGGGTTTAAACTATATACCAAGAAAAAAATTGGAATCTAAAACCCACCTAGGAATTAAATATTAAAATTTGTAAATATTAAGTTTTAAGCAAAATATATACAAGACTTGACGGGCCTGCGTTCGCGCGCGTTTTCGTATATATAGGTTTGTATTTAACTGATCCTATATGGTTTACATTTTCGTGTTTGTCGTCAAGGGGTTGAGTTAGGGTTGTTGGGTCAGACTGGAGAGAAAGTGGCTGTATATGAATATACAATATGTACATTGTAAACGAAACCAAGTATAGTGCAGAAGTATTCTTATCCAGGGTTGCATCTTTTCTCTCATGGCCAAGTTTAGCAGCACAAAAACAAAATCTATTTCAAGTTCCAGCTCTCACTTCACTACCACCGCCACCTTCGTTTCATCATATCGTCTTCAGTTGTTATTACTCGTCTTATAGCACACCCAGCACACCATACTAAAAACCCAAAAAGGTGGCACCGGGTTGCCCATAGAGGTGAAACGGATATCCATAAAAGTCAATCCATTGGGGATCCAATCCAATCCATGGATAATGGATGAATTGGATTTTTTAATCCATGGATTGGATTGGATGGATTTTTTTAAATGATCAAGTTATGCGGATGGATTCGATGGATTTTTTAATCCATGGATTGGATTGGATGGGTTTTTTTAAATGATCAAGTTCTGGGGATGGATTGGATGCATTTTTTAATCCATGGATTGGATTGGATGGATTTTTTAAAATGATCAAGTTATGGGGATGGATTGGATGGATTTTTTAATCCATGGATTGGATTGGATGGACTGGAACGGGACGACTTAACGCTAGGACACACGACACACGGACGGATGCATTTTTATTCCGTACTGTGAGTGAGTGAGGTGAGTGAGAGTTGGCTGATCAGCCACAAGAAAAACAGCGCGAACAAGAAAAACCGCTACCGCATGCTTCGATCGATCGACTTATAATTATCACACTGAACTGAACTGAACCGAAAACTCGCCTCATAAAATCATCAGAAATACTACCAATTCGAATAGCTTAGCTGAAAGTGAATTGCAGTGTCATTGTCATCTAATTATCAGGTAATTTAAAAATTTTGGGTTTTTAGAAAGTGCTATGCGTCAAAAAACAAATTCAGCGATTCAATGTTAATTCAGGCACTGACACCATGACTGAAGATGAAGAATTGGAAATCTTTTCTGCAGAGAGTCAACGCCAAGGACAACTGTTGGATCCAACACCATCTCTATTGCACTTTAAATCGTCAAATGAAATCGAAATTTCTAAACTTACGAAAACAGACTTGGAAAGAATGTTTTGGAACGGAAGCAGCAGAAGTAGAATGTCATTTCTTGAGAACGAGACTATTAAGAAATCGGAAGTTTGGAAGAATTTCAAGATAGTCCATATTGATGAAAAACCGCTACCTTTCGTCAAATGCAACAAATGTGACCGCTATTACAGTTGGAAGAAGCATGACGGGACATCAACTTTGTCATCACATTCGAAAGGCTGTGATGGATCCATCAAAAAAAATACAACTAAAAGTCCATCCATTATAACCAAGTTATTGAAAAATCCCCCAAAACCAGCAATTGAGGAATTAAATAAGGAAATTACAATCGGATTAGCTAAAGATATACGACCGCTATCAACAGTTGATGGTGATGGATTCAAGCGAATAGCACAAGCCCTCATCAATTTTGGATCCAAATATGGTGCTCATCAAGTGGGTGATGTCCTGCAGTCAAGAGTGACCTTGAAAAAGTATTCAGAAGAAATGGCAACGGAAGCAAAAGAAAGGGTTAAAGCTAAAATCCAAGCAGAGGCTCTTCTGACTTGTGATTTTTTTGGAATCACATTTGATATGTGGTCAGACGTCTATCTACAAAGGCCGTTCATTTCATCGACGCTTCACTACATAGACGATAACTTTGTACTCCAGCACCCACTGTTGGGAGTTGAGCAATTCGCCGTTGATCACGACATCGGAGCCAAAAAGTCAACAGAAAATATTCGTGAAGTTTTGAAGCTAACTTTATCGAACTACTTTGTAGCTGATCAGCTAAAGAATGTATTGACCAATATAACTGCTGTGACTGATGGGGGAGCAAACTGTCTTTCGGTTTTTGATCGAAGATACCCTTGCAAGTGCCATGATCTTAATCTTGCACTCGAATGGACTTTTGGGAAGGAACTGGAAAAGGAAACCGCCAAAAACAAATTTAATGTAAAGAAAAAAAACCTGGAACAAAAAATTCAAGAGTTGGAAAATCTTCCATCAAGTTCGCCGGAACGATTGAAATTAGCTGGGCAGCTCAACGAACTTACTTTTCCAAGAAAGAAGGAGTTCGTGTTGTCTGCCTCTTGTCCTGACGTTAAATCATCAATTGATGGCATTAAAGCACTAGTGACTTACTTCAAACAAGCCGGCTTGAACAAGCATCTCAAGAATTCTCTGAAGCAGGACGTTTCAACCCGATGGAATAGCCACTTGATAATGATTGAGTCATATCAGAAGTCTCGGAAAGAAGTAAAAGAATTATTATGCAAGCATAACAAACTAAGCAGGCTGCAAAATATTAACGATGAAATAGTTGATCAACTAGCAGAGGTCCTGACAATTTTCAGGGAGTGCACAGAATCACTTAGCAGCGACAAGACTCCAACAATCCATTTAGTGGCCCAATGGAGAGAAATTTTGTACAATCAAATGCGTCAAAAAAATTCCGATTTGACTGAAATCCGAAAACTGAAAGACCAATTAGTTGTTTGCTTGGACGAATACTTTCAGCTCGAGGATTTGCATTTAGGGGCCGCTATGTTAGATCCAAGGTTTATTTTTATTCTTATTCTACGTTTATTCCATTCATTCATGGTCCATTAAATTTTCTATCTAGGTGCAAGTCTCTCAAATTTGTGTCGGAGGAAGAACGAAGGGTGGCAAAGGAGTTTCTTTCTCGTGTGTTTGATGTGGCCAAAATCGAACATGCAAGTGGTTCTAATGAGATTAATGAAAATCAACCTTTGGAAAGACGTGAGCCCAAAAGATCTCGATTTGCAGATCTGCAAGACATGGAAAATGAAATAGATCCGATATCTTTTCATACTGAATTCCAGCGTTACTTAATGTCACCGCTTCCAGTGGATGTGTCAGAGGACGAAGGTCGTTACAATTTAATATACATAAATACGCTCATATGCACACTCAATTAATTATTTTATTTCAGATTTTGATTTGCTGGCTACCTGGAAGAAGTCAACACACCTTCCAATCTTGCAGAAAGTGGCTGTCAAGGTGTTAGCTGTTCCTGCGTCTCAAGCATCAGACGAAAGAACTTTTTCTACGACAGGATTGACAATTACAAACCGCAGATCCGCTCTCAGTGGATCCACTGTCGCCGATTTAACTTACATCAAATACAATATGTAATAACTTGATAAAACATTTGTAAATTATAAAATATTAGTTATTGCACATTTAAAATGTAAAGCATTGACCTTTGTAACATTTAATATGAAATGGGGTTCGTTAAGACCCGTGGACCGGGCGTGGGCAAATAAACAACTTTAAAACATAACAAACATCAACAAGCAGCTGCTGACTTCTCCTCCAACTCCTCCTCATAAAAATTAAAACTGAACTAAAAGAGCATGGAAAGTCGTTGTTTTAATTGTGGTTCAACAGAGCACAAAAACTATGAGTGTACATTGGCAAAATCCAGCGGATCCGCTGCAATTAAGAAAAAACTACGTCAAGAATTTCGACAACAAAACCAGTCCCAGCAGCAGAAGAACATGAAAACGTACATGGAAAAAAAGGAAATTTTGGCTAGTGTGTTGAAGGAAAGCCAAGAACCCTGTGCCGGTATGTCGAACAAAAATATTCATTGTAGTTTGTGAACTAATAACTATTGTCCTCGATATAGTTTTACTTGGTAAAGAAGTTCGTCGACAGAATGATTGCTAATTTAGAAGATGCGGAGAATTTCAGCCAAAACACTGGACCTGTTACGATATGTAATATCGACGCAATTTGCCACTCAAGTCTAAAAATGAAGGTGGAATTAGCAGATCTGCTACCCGTTGCGAGGAAATTGTTTTGCTATTATATGCAGGTAAATATTTCTAGAATAAAAAGTAAATGAGTTTTTACTTTCAAATAAGGTTTTAGGTTCTTCAAAATCTAAGACATGAAAGTTTGATATTGGAAGGATACCATGTACCCCCACTTCAGGAACAGGAAATTTTAGAAGCTCGTGTTGACCAAATGCAGACAATGAAGACGACTGTGTGGGAGAAATTGAGCAGGGACGTTAACCGGTTGGGTGTTCTACAAGTAAATCTCCGAGCTGTATTAACCGGACTATCGCAAGTTGATAAATTAATTTTCAAAGCCACGGAGGGGTCTCTCGTTCTGGGTCCAGAAATGCTTTTGAAAACCCAACACAATATTGAAGACATGGAAGCCAAAGTCCGGTATCTTTCACCATTGTGTGGCGCTGACATTCATCATTTGAAGTCAGAACTTTTGCGGATCCGCAATCAATTTTCAAAAGTGGGAAGAAAGGCTGCTTCAAAGAAATTGCTGAATAAAGCTGAAGAAGAAACTAAGAAAGCAGATGAAGAAAAATGTCGTTTGGAACTGAAACAAGACATAATCAAACTTCATCAAATGTAAAGTAACTCATTCAAATCTTTCTTATGTGTAGTTTTAGATGCATTTTATTATTTGTTTGTTTGTAGTAAGGATCCGATGGAGCTGGTGAAATACATGATTGAGAAGTACCCACCGAAAAGCTCAATTAAGGGATTTACTTTGGACCGTTCGATTTGCAGCACAAATTTATTAAAAAAATATTACCGAAAAATTGTGCTGTTATACCACCCAGATAAGCAAACTCACTATGACCTAAAATGGAAAATCATGTGCGAGGAGATTACAAAATGTTCCACCTCAGTAGTTTCCAGGATTGCTTAGTTAGAATTTAGAATTACAATTGTGGATCCACAATATTGTTTAGAAGGACCTATTATATTCTCATTGTGAATTATTTAAAAATTAGAGTAAGTAAAATCAATATTTGTGGTTCACTCACTGTTCACTCACATGCATTGGTCATTGTTTTTTTTACATATGATGGTTTGGATTTTGGATTACTTTGGATTGGATCGATATTATGGTTTTTTAAGTTTTATGGATTGGATTGGGTGGATTTTTTTCATCCATGTGTTGGATTGGATGGATTTTATGATTTTTGGGTTTTATGGATTGGATTGGATGGATTTTTCTTATCCATGGACTGGACTGGACTGGATTTTATGATTTTTGAGTATTACGGGGATGGATTGGTTGGATTTTTTAATCCATGGACTGGGTTGGATGGATTTTTAAGTTTTTGGATTGCATGGATTGGATTGGATTGGATTCATGGATATCAAAAATGTTATGGATTGGATTGGATTGGATAAACCCAAATGGATTATGGATTGGATGGATTTGTAAATTTTCAATCCGTTTCACCTCTAGTTGCCCATACACATGTTTCCTTAACTAGAGTAGTAACTCGACAACAATATATTGCTTTCGATGAACTCAAATTAAACTATACTACATATTCAATCATTCAAAAAAGTTCCCGAATTTTCCATCCTATCCACGAGGTTGAATACACACACAATTAAAGATTGCGTAGAGATTTAATTGCAAAAGTAAAAGGTCGTTGGACATTGCACAATTTCGACGGAGTGGATATGTATAATTTCAAAAAATAAGTAGAAAAGTTATAAGACAAAAATAGATTAATATTAAGAAAATATTGTAATTTAATCATTGCGAGCTAAAAACGTATTTCTCAAAAAACGCGACCCCTAAACAATTACGGGTTTAAAGATTTTACAGATTGTCCCTTTGATTCACTTGGAAATACAATATTTTATGCATTTATTTGTAAGTATATTTTATGTCGGGATTTTATAAGGTTAGTGCTAGAATAACCCCTGCTTTGTTAGTTTTTTAAGGTTGAGATCAACTACATACAACTTCTATGAATCTGTGTTATGCGCGGTGGTGGTCAAATCAGTTCTAGTAATTGGTAACAATGGTTAATAACGCATACCAATTTTTCATCCCGTTTCTGCATATTTGATTTACCGTGAAACCAATGCATATAACGAAGTGCTATCTGGTTCTGTAAAGTACATAGAACGCGTTTGCAAAAGCATCAACGGTTATAAAATAATACCCGTTCCAATGTCAATCTCTTTGAAATTAGTCCTAATTCATTAATCTAACAGTTTGAAGAAATCAATTAGCAACCTCAGTTCCATCTGGGTCGCATTACATACCGAATTAATCGCGCCTAGTAATAAGGGCGACGTTGTTTTAAGCTTTATATTTCGTTGCGCTGCGTTCAGTTTTTTATACATAGTTGCTATTTAGTTTTGGCATAAGATAAAAAATTGATCGAAATTTTTACTGACTACATATCGATTCTTTGAATTCGTATGCATACCGTTCCATCTGAGTTCTTTTATAAACTTAACAACATGAGCAGCTATGCTTCGCTTTAATAATTTCTTAGGATTTAAGACGATAAATTATTCCAACGAAACAAGCTTGAGTGGTTGACTTGTAGGAATTGTATTAAAAATTCAACAGATTTCTGAGAGAGTCGTTAAGTTATCCGACGACGAATATATGACGAAAGGCCACGACTGTAAACCTACACAACTTTTCTTCAATGCTATAGGATTTGTAAATAATTTCCAGTTAAAACGTTCGGAAATATGTCAAAAAACAAAGTACAAGTGCCAAATATTGGAAGGGGTGTTACACCATTAATGTGGAACTCCTTGGATAATTTTACAAGGGGGTTCACGTATTTATGGACGAGTCCAATTGAGTGGAATATTAAAACGAAGCAGCTAGTTCATAATGGATTCTCTCTGAAACTTTTACCCTGGGCAATATTTATGATTCCAAGTGTGATGATAATCCTATCTTGCCTGATTTTAGGCATCTCTCAATTATTTGGATATGCAAGGTTGCCCTTCATCAATTTAGTTGTCATACTGGTAGTTTTTTCGATGTTAGCGTTTTCTGTTATGGGGGACATTGTTTGTCTCAATTGTGGAAAACCGGCTGTTTCTGGATTTAATGCAATGCGAATTGTGGAATATCAACTGAAATTATTGAGTAAGTCTTATATACATACATTCGATTATTCATACATACTATTATTATACTCAAAACACTATAAATGGGATTTATTCACACTTAGAATTCAGTCAACCCACAAAGGACCATCGCATAGATATTCTTGGGATAATAATGAACTTGTCTGTGTTCATATTCTCAACACAATTCCACTTGTTTGCTCTACTGCTATTATATCTTGAGTTGGACCCACCCGCACAAATTCAAACTTTCCTAATTCCTGAAAATCGTACTTTACTATGTTGGATTCCACTTTTTCTTTTACGAAGCAGTTTAATTTTTTCACTTGTTCATTCTGCTCGGCTAATGGCCTCTTGTGTTATAGTGTATATAATAGCCGCACATCTTATGTTGTCATGCATATTTCACTTGAAACAAACGGCTTACCGATTTGGAAGACAGGCTCCTCGCCTCCTACTACGTTATACAATCTTGCATATATTGTTGAATATGATGTATGATATCACAAGTGTTAGCATAATCGCAACTATGGGGATTGGGGCATTAGTTCAAGTTGCTGCTAATTTTTGGACGATTAAACTGTACAGTGTTGTCCCAACAGTGTTGTACATTTTCGGCCCTCTCATGAGTATAGTCTTGATGACCTTAATACCCGTTATGCTGCAAATGATCGTTGAGATTTATGAAGATGCCAAGAAACTACAGGAGGAGTGGGGATGGCGGTTAGTTATATGTGGGGTGAAATTAAAATATCTGAAGCGGAAGTTGAGAGCTATGAGGACTATAAGGTTGTATGGGGGAGTAGATGGTTTCAATATTTATCAGTTGAGGAAGTCAATCAAGCCAGTATATTACTATACAATTCTAGACTATACTATTACCGCACTATTGTCGGTTAAGGTTTTGGAGGAGGGGATGACAGTGACACATATTTACACGTAAATTAGTGTTGCAGAAATTGATTGCAAATTTAATGCATACATGCTAAGAAATGTAGTGTAACGTTGTAGTAGTTGACCAATGCGTAGTTGACCAAACTCATAAAAGTGAAAATAAATGCAAATAAATTTAAATATTATATAATTAAGTAATTATAAAGTACAATTTCTCATTTTATCCTTTCCAGCCAACTTTATCTACAATTCTAAAATGACGTATGTGCCAAGTGTTCGAATCATATTTTAAACTTTTCGGCAATTTTCTATAGAAAATATAATCCCAGTGATCCCGACTGAAACTATATAATGGTAGAATAGAGGTGCAACGATTTCGTACGAGACTGCTTTTAATGCTCCATCTTTCGGGCATGGTAGCACAAAATCCTCCTTGTAGCGCCAAAGGACTCGGTTCCTTCAATAGACTCCGTTTTCCATCATTTTTAGCCCGAGCCAGATGTACCCGGTCTGTTCGTCTGTCTGTCCGTCTGTCTGTGTTGCGATAACTCCAGAACACGTTGACCGATTTTGATGAAATTTTGCACAAACATGCATATAGGCAATGCGACGAACGAGTTCGAAGATGGGCTTGA
>JAQFZJ010001397.1:0-10763 GCA_034695645.1 Folsomia fimetaria
CTATTTCCACATTAATATCAGTAACAATTTTTCCTAGGACGGTAATGCATAACAGAGACATGTCAATTTTTAGCATGTCAAAGTCAAAGATATAGGTAATATAATATATGATTAGATTATATTATATTACCTATAAACTTATCAAGAAATCTGGTTGTAACTAATATATACGTAAACGTGGCATATTAAATTAAGGTGGGGTCAATCATATGAATATTATCCACGTATTATTTAAAAAAAAGAATTGTACAATTTGAACGTGTTTTTCTAATTTTGTTTCCACACTTGGTAATTTTGCAACACCTTGTTCGCCCTAAAGGACATTTGCATCTTTATTGTATTAATTACAGTCACAAATTACTGGGATGCCATTGTGAATGCGGCCCTACCAGTAAGGAATAAAGAGGGCACTTTGCTCGCCAAAATGGGACAAGTTTGACCTTTAGTTTGTACATCAATGTTAGACGTCAAGGACGTTGATGGGGAAGAATGGGGTATTGGTGGGATTGAAATTGGTGCAAGTGTGTGCAAGTGTGTATGGAGGTCATCTTGATATTTTATAACGGTAATTTCTTGACAATTTGCAATGTTGCCAAAAAATTGCAATGTTGCAAAAATTATTTCTGCAAATTCAAACGTTATAAACTTCTTGGCTATAAAGAGATATGCATGAAAAATCGTAACTTTTGTCAAGAACGTTGCAATTTCTTCAAAATTTGCAAAGTTAGGAGTCTGTAAAGTGAATTCTTGCGAAATTGTAATTTACGAGAACGTTGGAATTTCTTGAAAGTTTACAATGTAATAAAAAGTTGCAACGTTTCAAAAAATAAAATGATGCTTGCTGCTAATGATGAATTCTTTATCTGTAAAATGTATGCATGCAAAATTTATAATCGAAATTGCGAATTAGTGCAAAATAGAACATATGCAAATAATCGAAAAGATTATGACATGCTTTTGTACTGATAATATTTTAAATGTTTGGTGCTTGTGATTCAAACAGGGTGCGATTGGTAAATGCTGTTCTCACTTTTTCGCACGGAAATTGCGAAATGTACGAAGCAGTAGAAGGTTAGTATTTAGATTATTATTCATTTTATTGTTAAATATAACAGTGCTACTTTTATAGCTAAACTGAGCGCCTCGTTACTCATCCCATAAATCTGGAAATGTTGAAGATGTAAAACTTAACTCAAGTCTTCATATTCCAAAAGCTCCTCCAAACTATACTGAGGTTAATAAAACGGAAATTATTAGGAAGGGCTTCGTCAGCCAGAAATGCACCCAGCGAACAAATACGGTACTCCAGTCAGGTTAATGGCTTACGATGACTTTAATGGGGTTTCGGAGCAGCCGTGGTAATAGATATTTGTGTTGAGTTAATGGGCAAAAGCATGAGACGCATCAAAAGACCCAACCTCTTCAATTCTAAACCCTGGAACATTGCAACTTTTCGTAGAACGGTAAATTGCATACGTTCTGCGTAAATAATACAAATAACCATTAATATTATTTATTAATAAAATGGGCCTGCATCCTGTCTATTGGCAGACTTATAATATATCTTGGCACATTTAAGGTTAAATATGACAAATGTGTCTGCGTCATTCATCATAATTTTAGTTGTGAGCTTCTAGACTACCTGGTAACCAAATTAGCATGCCATGCACATAATCCTAAAATCCTAAAATCCATAATCGATGTTCTGTATACAAGTCCTCCAACCTTCCCACCCCCCTATGTTCTCAACCAGGGCGGAAACGTCCTCGTGTTCCTCCCAATCAACGAAAACGTCAGATACCTTTTTGGTAATCTGGTTGGTGGTGTGGTTGTAGTACAGATAGTTGACCCTAGAAGTAAATCAGCTCATCCACCTTATTCTTGTTTCGACAAGTTTGAGGAATAGTTTCAAACTCGGTGTGAGAACCATAAACGATTCCACGCTGTTCAAATGCTGAATAATAATAATAAGTAAATTAATTCATAAATAAACTTCATGCTTGAAATATAAAGAAATATGACAAGTTTTGTCCTTTGAACCTTTGTAGTAACGAAGAGGTGAGTCGAATGATACGTGAGCATCAAATAATTTTGAGATACTCCTGCACGAGGTGTAGTTTGCGCAATGCAATGGCGTCAGTTTAAAGAGCTTGGAAGGACTCAAAGCCTCCGACACATAGTCGCTAATGAATGGCTTAGGGGGACGTACAAAAGCGTCGAGTTCTTCGCTCAATGGAGCCACAATCCCTGGAATCAACTCACGTAGAGGTGACCAAAGTCGTGGCATCAGTTGTTCCACCAGCCAAAGATGCAGTAGCGACCCTGGTCATAATCTCTCGCTGGATGACAACGTGCGCATTTGTTGCAGGGTTCATTTCTAGAATTTAAAAAAAATAAACATTTACACTTTTGTTAAATAAGATAATTCCAATAATTAATGTTTCACATTAAGAATTTATAACTGATATTCATTAGTGAACTCCTATTTAATTAATTACCTTGTCTTTTGATCGAATCAAATTATGTGGGATCTCATGCGGAACAGTTGGGGGAGAGACTTTTGCCATCAAGAATGCCTTGCCGTTCATCAGTGAGGTTGGCGTCTACATCGACGTCCAGTATGGATATAGTGCCATTGCCACTACTCCCTCTTACTCGAGTTTACGTTAAAAGTGCGAAATCTATGAAAGAATTGCCCACTTCATATGCAACAGCTAACTTATCAAAATCTAAAGCAAAGTCAACCAAGAACCTGACCACCAACAGATTCTAAAATGAAGGCTTCTTAGACAAACAGGGAACAGTTAGAGGGGCTGGAGGACTATTCGTGTCTAATAAGAAGAAGGCATCTGTGGATGGAGAAAGTTCATCTGGAGCACCAGCAACCACAGGAAATACAATGCCAAAGACAAATAAGTATGCACATGTGCAACCGAGAGTAGACACGGGTCAGCCCCATAAGACATTGAAACTAAGGTCTGAATCGACTTCTTCGTCGACTGAAAACAGGGCGACCCCTTTTCCTACCCCTACGGTGATATCACCTCCCAAGACAATAACATGTGGCATGTGGTCCTTGTAAAGAAAAACCAAAGCCTCCTCTTTCTCCAAAAGATATGGAGGTTGACCTGGACATCGATTTGGACGATTTTCACCCACCTTCATCGCCAGAGCCTTGGAACCAATGCGACCGTATAGGCACAATAGAAGAATACCTTACATGGTGTACCCAAAAATGGAATCAACAAATGATTCAAATATCCAGTTCGGGGCGTGAGATATATTTCTACTCCCAGGTATGCACTAAATTTGCATCAATGACACAAGAGAAAATTTTAATTTTGAATTATAATCTTCTATATATATATATACAATTTCACACTTGCTCGGACGCATGATACTCTATGGCATGGCATATTAATACAGTATACGCTATATTATTAGTACCAAATAATGTACATTTATCGGTAGGTATAAGAGTTGGACATTAATGAACTAGTTATAACCTTTCTCATCATTCTGCAGCTAAATTTTAATTGAAAAATAAAAATGTTATACGACATGGCATTGACGGTTATCATGAATGACATTTTTTTTAGGGAACAATTTATTATAGAGTTCTAGTTTTCGACAGCGATCTGCTATCTTCTTTATTAGGGAAAAATATTTCCAAACGTTAAATCAAATACATACAAAAAAAATATAAAAATGTTGTTCAGTTGGTTGCTATAATTCATTGCCACCATCATCATTTTTTTTGTAGTTATTCTGAACGACCACCATCATCATGACATTTCAGTAATTTCCGAGCTGAAGATCATCATCTCGATTCGCAAGATCCTCACTTATATTGAACATGAATCGGATATTGCTGAAATTCAGAATTGGCAAAACGGCATCCAAACTGGAGTACTGGAGTTGTACTCTTGAAGGGCGGTAATTAACAACTCTGCGTGATCCACTGGTACATCGAACCCTTGGTGGTGACATGAATGGACTGTGATGCAGTAGGGCAGGCGTGAAAACATCCACATCAGTGCTTGAGTACTCATAATATTGTTCCAATTTGGCATACTGCTACTCACATGAAGAGTTGTATCCAATTCAACACTGAAATTTCGCCCACACATTACATTTGCAAATCTGTTGATGTTGGATTGGAAGGTCGATGTATCTTCAGCTTCGGTAATGATCAGTAAGCGATCTTGAGGCATTGTTGGTATTTCTGTGTCATCCTTCCAAGTGTCGTGTCTTACGATGATCGACTTTCCGTATTGGAACAGTTTGTCCACAATAAAAACCATCCCATGTTGTAAGTGTGCAGTGATGGAGTTGTGTGGCAACCGCTTACACAAACTGTGTTGTTTGAAGCGGTGATCTGTTACTAGTCGTCTCATATTTTCTGTGGTATGTACTGCCACCAGATTCGCAAAAATAAGTTGCTCATGATCCAATGTGTCTTGCAGACCGAATAACAATCTTTGTGTTTGAATCCTTTGATACATCTTACTGATAATTTGACGTAACATCATGTCCAGATATCCAACACCAAGTTGGAACGATGCACGGAGTCTTGCCTGAGTGGGTTGTGTGGATGTTTCAACCCAGTTGATGAAGGTTATAAATTTACTGTAAATTTGCATGACATTATGAATTTCATGATATGAATGAAGTGAAGTATTATTATTTATTATTGTGCAACATACTCTCGGGTGAATTGTTGCATCATCTTCTTAAACACTGTTGCCAACATATTCCGGTATCCATTACCCACAGGAAAAATCGCATTCCGCATCCGAAGTGAAGGAATATGATTTCCCGTTCTTAGGAAATGATATTGCATCTGTTTAATATGTAGCTGTACAAAAACAGACGTTAAATGGGGCCTTGTTGCTTGCAGGTTGATACACCCAAGAGATCGAGGTAATGTGTGGATTCCGCATGTGGCAAAGATATGTCCAATCGTGAATGCCAAAAGATTTGAACAGTCTCGTGGACTGAACTGACAAATGCACGTGGAGTTGTGCTATTCTGGGCGAATACATCCACAGTGATGAAATTCAATGTCCACATGTGGTTCCACAGGTAGATTTTGACCATCGTAACCACCATTTTCAAATAACTTGATCCAGGTCCATAATCTCTAGAAATATATACATGCATACATACATACATACATATGTATAGATGAGTATACATACATATGTATAGAAAGTTTCAAAATTTTGAATTATTTTATTACCTTTTTCATGGAAATGAGTTTGATTATATATGTTGAATTTTTCTCAAGCACGGCCCTTTGTCCCAAAATCGATTTTTCTGGATCATATATAGTGATGATGACGGATGTATCCTGTTTCCATGATGTGACGGCTAAGACAGAGTGCCCAGGGTGACCACAATCGAATGCAAGTATTGGACGGTATTTCGATGGAGGATCACACAGGAGCTTGTCGTACATTGCCTTCTCTTGTGACTCGCTTTTCATTTCAAAATGAATGGAATTTATCAAATTAATGTGCACCGTTTTTACGTGATCCAAAGTCCGGCCCAAAAGTTCATGTCGTCAACGTCATTTTCGAAACAGAAATCAATCACTTTGAGTACATATCCTGTCTTTATCTGGTATTTCCATAATTGGAAGCAATGCCGCATGTAAGCCAGTCCCATAACATAACAAGTATCCGTATCGGTTCCTGTGTCTGGAGCAAAATTTTCCCAGTCCGGGTTAAGGTATCGAATGTACCTTCCTGGATCTGCATCTGATTTTATGATAATTTTACAGCAATGTTGGAGTAATCTATTCATGAATACAATTGAAATGCACTGCTTTAGATTTGCTTTAGAAGTATGTCACAGAATAAGTGAAGTACCGAGTTGGAATTAATTTAGTTTGATTAAAAATATTTAGATGAACATGATTTTAAAATATTACTCTTTTTGCAGTTCATAGATCATTATGATAGTTTTCAATTAGTGAACATTATTTTAAATTGGTATAGATTGATAATATAATTATTCTATTATTTGTTAACATTCACGAATGTCAACGGAGTTTAACATTGCGCGAATGTTACGGGAGTTTTACATGGACGAATGTTATGAGAGTTTAACATTCACGAATCTTATGAGAGTTTAACATGCACGAATGTCAAAGGAGTTTAACATTCACGAATCTTACGGGAGTTTAACATTGCGCGAATGTTATGGGAGTTTTAACATGCACGTATGTTACGAGAGTTTTAACATGCACGAATGTCTTCAAGTCTTCAAGTCTGCAAGTCTGCAACGCGGTGGTGAGTTTAACATGTAGAAGGAATAGAAGTGTGTAGAAGATTCTGGAAGCATTCATTTTTCGTATATATATATAAGTTAGTGTAAGTTAAGTAAGTCAAGTAGAAGCAAGCGAGCCAGACGTATATTTGCGTGCTCTTGAAATTAATTAATTACGAAGTAATTTAATATTTCGATAAGATAAGTTATATAATATTTGTAGTGATAAGTTGGTTGATCAGTTGAATAAAACCAGTAATACAGATATAGCTAACAAGTGCTATTTGTGGACTTTTGTTGCTGTTATTCCGTCACTGCAAATATTTAAGTCATTTAAGTCATTTCACTGCGTAAGTTATCAGGGATTTACGACCCCTTCAAGTAATTCATAAGACGAGCTATCTGAGACGCAGTGACAAAGTAAATAGATTAGAGGATGCCTGCATAATGGAGCATTATTATTACGCACGCGCTATTAAGGCCATCATAGAAGCCATCGTCGGGAAAGGGTGGATTCGCAAAGTATCGAACGCCTTCAGCCATACTTTAATGCAATTTAATCAAAATGCAATAATCAATGAATTTTGAGTAGTACTATATCAAAAGTAATTTGTAGCAAACTAATAATGGATTTAGTTTTTTTTGTTTGGTCATAATTGTTTCAAAGTTGAGTGACATAACAACGATGCAGTAATGCAGTAGATTTAATTCGTTGATGATATTTTTCATGACGACCAAAAAGCAAATCCAGAGGTTTATGAAAATCTCCTTATTGTATATAGGTATACATATTTAAATCAAAATTTGGCGTTATACAATTAACACCTTGCTACAATACGTAGATTTGTCTATGTAATCCATTATTATAGACAGTTTATTATAATTAATTATCCATCAAACACATCCCAAGACAATTCATTTAGTCCTTTTGAATAATTAATTCATATTTACTTATTATCATTTGATATACATTTGATATGTACATTTGCATATCTGTACATTCTCCATTCTTAAATACATACATCATTACATGTAAAGGTTATAAACAAATCAATTAATGCATATCAAGACCAAGTTCAAGTCGGAACACTTATTATTGGTCACACTACCCTTCTTTTTTCCCGTTCTTCTATATACATTTCTCCTGTGTAATAAATAATGGACCTTATTACGGCCTCGACAAAACACTTTTGATAGAGCCTTTTGCGGAGTAATGTAAAAATCTATCTGCCTTAATTTTAGCGATTTCAACTTTTTTTTTATTCACTTTCCGAAATTAGTTCAGTTCTATTCTTCTATCCACCACTTCCGAGCGGAGATCATTATATTCATTGATACCATTATTAGAATGGATGTTTTTGGACAAACCCATGTATTCTCCAAGCATTCGCCAAGGTTGATGACATAGGAAATTATGAAAGTCAGTCTAAGTATATATGTAACATGCACAAATTAAGCATATTATTAAAGATTTACAAAAGGATTTAAGCCAAATACTTTTGAATATGATAGCGGTCGTAATTTATCATATTCCTCCCTCATATTCCTCTTGTCCTGGCGTGTCCAAAAAGAGCTTATCCAGCTCGAGCACCCTGTATTTCCAAGAGAATACATTATTCTGGAAATTAAAATTGTGTGTAATAAGTAGCTAGTGATTTGTGCGTATGTATATTATGTTTTTTGGTGCAGAGGTTGACCTCCTGACCGCACACTCATACTTTACTGTATTGTCCTCTAATTGCACTCCACTTTACCCACAAAATGTCTCGTTTCTTTACAATGTCCTGAACAAATATTGTAGGATAAATTAAAAAAACCTGCCTATCTACACATGTATCGGCACTGGTTGATTAATGCGTTCTAGTATTACATAACGCACACCAAACCATAAATATTAATCTCAATTTAACAAATATGGCTAGTCAACAACTATTGTCACTCAATCCTGATCTTTAGAACAGGAATAAATCAAATCTCACCAAAATCTCATTGTAAAATTAATGATAATCACAAACCTATATAAATATAGTACCTCTTATTTCCCCATGTAATTCTATATATATATATATATATATATATATGAGTTCCTCTAGCATGCTATTATTATACATTTATTTTGTTTACATTTAGTTAGTTATCTGATGTACTGATATATCTATATACAATTTGTACATTGTAAACTAGAGTACCAAACCAAAAACCCCCCGCATACTAGTATCGTCGTGTTATATTAGTCACCTACAGCCTCGTTAATTGCAAGCAATATCATAATATTATACCAGCACCAATGATCACATAATGAAGAAGATCACATAATGAAGACAAAAAAATCACAACGAATTGGGAGGGAATAAAGAATGGGACCGAGGAAGGAAGGAATGACTCGTAATTCCTCAGAATACGATGAAGGCCTTGGACGACATTGTACCTTGTGTGGTGTGGGGGACAGCCCCGTTGACTGTAAAACTTGGACTTATGTTGGCCCTTGTGGATGTAAGTCTTAATATTCATTACAACCGTATTATCTTCTTATTTTCGCGGATCATAGGATGGAGAAGATGTCGTTGATAAACGGTGCCATACTTGACTGTTATTCTACGCAGGGTTGTTGTCATCGTGTGAAGCATACATGCAGCTAGATTATAGTACAATTATTATTCAAGAAATCACCTACGGAGCAATGCGGTATTATGCACTTCATCTATCTATGTAGTTTTTTCCGGGTTTGACGACCAAAACCTTAAAATCAGTAAAACAGATTATTTTATTACAGATCGCTATATACAAGCTGGCTTGGAGTGGAACGCCACTACTATCCTCGGTTGGTTGTTTGAGACATTATTTTCAAAATGGTGTACATATTATGCAACTAGAGACTAGGTAGTTTGGATAACAACTGAGGAAATATGAGTAAAAACGAGTAAATATTGGCGAATTGCGTCCACATTTTGAATTACAACATAGTTTTACAAATGTGTTGTCGTTTTGAGGTAATGTATGATTACTTGTGCTGGTATTTCCCGATATTTATGAGTATTTATTATTATTATATGGATATTTGCCTATTCCTCCTCTGAATATTTTAACAATATATTAAGTTAAAATTCTAGTGTGTGTTCGAGTTTGTTGACGAGACTAGGATAGTTGTCCATCAATTATCTCCAGTATGATGCGTAGAATACACGCATATTATGCAATATTATGTATCAAAAGCATCTTCTCGAGGCTTCAACCTAACAACGCCTTATGACAGCCATATGTTCAGGGGGAATCCAGTCTTTTGATTGGTTGATGATGACGATTTTGAATAATACAAACTAAATAGTTAGCTCGCTCCACTAGCAAACTCGCTAGCATATAATACGTGTAGATACTATAGTACTGGCGTAAGTAATCGTAATAATAATATAGCTTTAGTAATGATTATTATCACATGCCAAGTAGTGGAGCTTCGCCCCACACCCCTTTGACAACGAATTCCATGCAAATGCATCCTCACCCACAATGAGATCACAATGTGCTTCATCTTCAGTTGTAATTGAACATTAGTGTTTATAGAGAATGGAACATGAAATTTGTTTCGTACTTTCATATAAAATTCAAATAATATCTGTAATAACGCTGGACAATAAGCATCAGTTTTATAACTATTATTATCATGAGACGATGTAAGACATGATACCATCTTTTTTTGTACTTCGTTTAGTTATCGGGCTAATTAAAATATTCTAACTCATAATTAATTAGATAAATAAATAAGTGAATAAATAAATCAATGTAGAATTTACAAATATGACATGGTACAGATTTAATCGACAATTTAGGGCTTTGCCGTATATGGTCCTACACCAAGTGCAGGTTTTTAGAAATCCTTGAGAAACTCTTGGTTTGGATTACAACATACTTTAAGCTACACCCACCCACATTATACATATGTACTGGCGCCAATTCCGAATTTGGATGGACTATATGTGTTTCTCTGTCTTCTCCCACAAATTTCCAGAAAAAATTAATTTTTTCGTGGAGAGGAGTGGGAGTGACACTGAAATTGTGCTGGGTGTGATCGGGGAGAGTGCACTTGTGATAGGGTGGGGGTGGAGCCCCTACCACCGTTTAAATTCAATATTCACTGTAACACGTATGTTACAGTGTAAACATAATATAGTATAAACTATATTATTATTTTCATTTTATTTGCAGGTGTGCTTGGTGGACAAGGTGCCCGCAAGCAAGTGTGAGTGGCTTTTTCCTTCGACCTATGTCCCTATGGAATGAGGGTAATGGCCATCCCATGACCTTGATGGGTGTCGACCTCCATTGACCGCGCCTGTATAGTTTCCCTCAGGTCACGTGGCCAGTTACCATATGATGGATATTGTGATATTGTGGTGGGGTGCCGGCGTCGGCATGGGCGTCGCGGGCGGAGGTGGTGCCGGGGGCTCCGAGATGGATACTTGCAGTGGCTGTACATCGATCCATATGCATAGCCC
>JAQFZJ010001398.1:0-10743 GCA_034695645.1 Folsomia fimetaria
GCCGATGTCTTCAATATAATTTAAATCAGTTCATCTTCTATTTGTATCTATGATGAGAAGACTTTACTATCTACTCTATTAATGTGGATTTATTGGTGTGGTCACCATTTTAAGAATTTAATAGATAGTGCAAATGCTTTATTGCTCTGCAGTGCATAGCGCAGTTACAATTTGTAATTTGTATCTTACAAAACTTTTTTTATACCCATTAATGCAGAATAATTGATTGATGAGATGTAATACATAATATTTGTTTAATTTTTATATTAGTCAATGTGGCATTGTTCAACGTATTATTTTTGTGTACAATAAATCTTTGCCATATTTAAACATCAACCAACCAGATATATGAAATTTTAACACCCTCTGGATTGTCTAACTTTCAATTAACTAGTTTTGAGCAACACTTTTTATTATAGAATAATTATTGTTGATCACGTTAATAAGGAATATGTTAGTCAATGCGCAAGTTGTCATCGACCACTTATGATGTCGCTTTGAAGATTCTACATTTCTTATCTGCATGCCAGAAATAAGATCGAAGTTAACTTTGAACAAATTTTATATCATGTATTGAATACAAATTGAAGGTGTATATCTGTAATAGTCTATCTAATTTATAATTTCATAACCCGTGATCTTCTTCGCGATAATCTGATGAACTTACGTTTTGGTTTGGTACCCCTTTATAAAGCATATACCACTGATACAACATAATATATATCTTCTACCCTATCTCGTCTACAATCCTTCTAAAAGATGTTATTTTATTACAGAAGCAGACAAAGTGTTATTAGTGAATTAATTTTGTTGATGCCAATACAGATTGCCTCATAACCAGTCCATCTTCATGCTGAGGGTTTTCATTACTGTAATTCGATTTCTAACATTTCACATAATTGAAGTAAAGATGGGGATTGTCATAAGAGGCGACACTTGAACTTGTTCATCAGTGTCATAATTTGTCATGATATGCTTTTATGAACGAATGGGTATAATGTCTTGTATGTCTAGCATGAAAAATATAAGGTTGTTCTGCTCTGATTTGTTTTCAATTGCCATTTATGTGTAATTTACTATCCTGATGACCGGTTACTTCTTATTATGATTAACACTAAACTAATAATAATTGCAGGTTAAAAACGGAGTTGAGAAACCTACACTCAGATTTTCGTCGTTTGAGTAAACTAGGGCATTTTTTGCAATCTTCATTGCATGCAACAATAATTAATACAAGTGGTTCCTAAAAGCATCATAACAATTGAATTTATCGAGAGCAAATGAAAATCAATCTAGAAATGTATGCATCATTCATTCGATATACAATTGAATTACACTCCTTGTCAAAAACGTAAAATATGAAGATTACAAAGGAAGCAATTGACCACCATTTGATTTCATATTAGATAATTAATTATGACTGCGGAATATTAAATGTTCTTTAAAAGTAATTAGTGAATGGGTGGGATCATCTGAAATTGAATCGTGAGGACAATTACGCCCAAGTAAATTCCAAGATTATTTATGAAATATCATGGGCATCTAGTGAATTCTATTTTGTCTGATTAAATTTCATGGAGTGTAATGTTTCTCCACCACAATGAGTTTGTTTGAGCAATTGCTCAACAAAAGGAATTGAATAATAAAGCAATGCTAACGCATTGTTATTATTATTTCTATTTTATGATTTTTATGAACCTTCATATTTTCATGAGAGAAAAATATAGGATGACTTCACCGTTTGTCACGACACTTCTCGTTTTCCATATTCACGCCTCATGAAATTGGAATCATTGCAAGGGGCCGCAAAACAAAGCATAATGCACAAAACACTCTAATGCTCCTCTGACAATATCAATAAAAGGTAGCCTCTCACATCCCCATTGTTTTGATCTTGCTTCTGATTCAAGAAATACTTCAGAACTGACAGTAAGAAAATGATATATATGCAATTCGTAAACGAGTTTACAAGCATTTTTTAGTTGTGATGTAATGCAAGTTGTTGTTAGCGTGCTCTGCACACAATGACTGACATCGCCTAATATGAAGAAAACACTGTAACCAACAATTATTTGATAATGCATTTATAGGTACATCTTCTGTATAGCAGCGTATCATACGATTAAATGATGAGCATGCACTAACAATAATTGGCGTTTTGAAATGATGGAAGAGCTACAAGTCGCATCCTATTGCCTACTCGTTCCTGGTCACAATAATAATATTTACCATCCAAGAGAAGGGCCTTTTCCACAACTGCAGAGAACTGTAGTTTTGCATTCAAAATGACGTATGAGTATAAAACTCAAACGTTAAGTGTTGCAACCGTTTAGTTGCATGCGGAATCAGCATGAAGTCATTACATTGGTGTACCGTGGTTTTGATTTGTGCGACGACCTTGACACCGACATTCGGATCCCAAACAAATGAGAGAAAGTCTACTGGAGATCTGAAACAAGTGATTGGTGATGATAGTCTGCAAACTCCAAGTGCACAAAGTGGGAGAAGAAGTAGTGATGATGGTGGAAGTACATTGAAATGGAATCTACTACAAAGAGTCAAAAGACAAACTGCCATGATGGTCAAAGTTAAATTGAATACCGGAAGCTATATTTACAGGTGCAGGATGTCAACTATTTATTATGATTGAAAGTTGTAATACCAATTTAACATAACTGATAATTTAGAAAGACATCCTCCCCGAAAGCATCAACTGCGACACCATCTAAAGCCCGTATTGCAAGGGGATACACTGGCAATAAGAGGAAAAAGGGGTACCGTTACAAAAAGCCTGGTGGTTATGTCTATACAACCCCATCAACGACAACTAGACTACCACCCCTTTCTGTTCTGAGTGAAGTGGATAATGATTCTCAATACGCCACACCTCCGCCTGAAGTAAGTACAATAATAATGTATAAGTAGTCGATCTTCTATCTACGAATTTCTATCAGTTGCTTGTACATAAATAGGACCCTTTGGGAGTTAGACCCGATAGAGATTTCGTGACTGAACCACCTTCAACGCGTGCCCCATTTGTAAGAACATTCCAGATAAAAATTCATTTTGGAAATGCTTTGTGAATAATAATTTTGTGCAATTACCCAGGACAAAAACGATGTCCGCGACAATATACCAGGGGAGCCAGGGAAAGATTACAAGGTGTGCTAGTATTACAATTTTACTTTTTTTTTAACAATCAATTGTACGTGTGAGTGCGAATGTGAGACGGAGTGGGTTTAGTGTGGTTGTGGGTTTAGGAGAGAAAATTGAGACGGGGGACAATTGAGACGGGTAGATGAAAATGGACATTTCTCCTTATGAATGAATATGGATGGGTTTTGATGGGTTTGCTTAATTTATTCAACCAGATTACAATTTGCCTTCGCTATATTTAATGTTAAGAATCGATTTTATTTTATGTTTTGTTTATATTTTATTTTCTATTTCATTAATTAGTTTTAATTCAATTTTTTAAATGTCATTCCAATTACAAGGTTTATAGCAGCATACCTAACACAAATTTTACCTGTGAAGGTAAAATACCTGGATTTTATGCGGATGATGAGACAGGTATTTATTTAAATATACATATTATATTAATAATTTTTATATTTAATGCTTTCAAATTCTTAATTATAACAGGCTGTCAGGTTTATCACCGTTGTTCAGATGATGCATGGTATGATCGTTTAACAAATTCCATGATCTCTTTATCTGATGTTCATTATTTTATTCAATTTTATTGTTTGAAGGTACACTGGACAATACGGCGTGAATATGGATTCCTTCCTTTGTCCTAACGGAACATTGTTCAATCAACAGGTACATACTTCTTGTATACTTAATTTTTTCATTAACCTGACTTTCCTTATGTATTCAACATATACGCACTTAATACACACATTACCTATTGTGTTATTTCTAGATTCTAAGTTGTGATTGGTGGACAAGTGTGGATTGTAAAACAAGCACCATGTTTTTTCAACTTAATGAACAAATAGGACAACTGGAAGAAACGAATGCAAGCCATTCTACTCATAATACTCATTTGTGTTCAAATATTTACTTACATAATTATGCTGGTTTCATGTCAAATGTAGTTGGGTACCGTGCAGTATGTTCAATTTGGTGGCGTCCGCGTTCCACCTCCACCTGGTCACAAGCGAATTACTCCAAAAATAGTTCCAAAAAACCAACGAAAACCTTTACCTGATGAGTACAGAACAAAGCAAAGTTACGATGATCATGGTGACCCAATTTCTGACAAAGGTGGGAGCAGTCAGGGTCTAAGTACTAATAATGAAGACCCTGAAAATCTTGCCAATAAGTTTTTGGAGGATGATGGCAGAGGCTTCTCGGAATTTAGTGTGGGTGGAGTCCGTAAGGACAAGGGTGATACCGATGACGATAAGGAGGGAAGCAGTCAGAACCTTGAAGAAGTATCTGCTAAACCCCCAAAGAGAAGAAAATCTACCAGAAAAAGCGGAAAGAAAGCAAAAATAACCACGACTACGACGACAACAACCACTACCCCACCCCCAGAAGAAGAGGAAGCAGATGACGAGGATGAGAGCAATGAGACAGAAGAAGACCAAGAAGATGATGATGAAAACGAGTCTTCAGCCACCAACAAAGAGGATAATCCTGCAGGATTCATAGTTAATAGATATAAAGAACAAACGGACCCAGTACGTTTAGCTCTTTATGGTAATGCATAATTTAAATGAGTTTGTATTGCAATTTGTATTTTTATTAGGGGTCAGGAATTCTTCCAAAAGAAGTTTTAGAGCCACCAACATTTACTGGGGTAATTTATTCGTCACTGGTCTTTAATTGAGACAAAATTAAATCAGGAACATTTATATGTTATTACGTGCACTCACTAGGACCCTGTGGATAGCGAGACACAGCGAAGTGAAGAAAAAGAAGATGGGGATCATTCTTCAGCCTACATTCCGCCAAATCCTTCTCCAGAAGGACCAACATACATTCCTCCAACAACAACGGAAGGGACCAGGTCTGAAGGATATTCTTCCTATACGAAGTCAGATGCAAACAACTATCTGCCTCCGACACAAAATACATACCTTCCTCCCACTAACGAGTATGGACCACTACCAGTCCCTTCAACACCCACGTATTTGCCACCTACAAACCCCCCGACGGTAAATGCTCGTTGTAAAAATGCATTCTGCACATATTGTATAAATTCAGCATATAAATATAATTGCAGGGTGGATACTCCAACGCTCCAGCAAATGCATACGGGACCCCACCACCCAATAATGCATACTTGCCACCACAACAAAATAATGCATATGGACCCTCCCCAACACAAAATTATCTTTCGCCTCAACAGCAAAATAACAATCTAGGGTACTTGCCACCGCAAGCACAGAACAACCCTACGCAAAATAACGCCTACCTACCTCCACAGTCACCGACACCACCACAAAACAATGGATATCTACCACCACAAAATAACGCGTATTTGCCCCCACCGCAACAAACTAACGGGTATTTGCCCCCACCGCAACAAAATAACAGGTATTTGCCCCCACCGCAACAAAATAACGGGTATTTGCCACCTACGCAACCAAATAACGCAAATACAGATCAGCCGAACGTTTACGGGCAATCACAAAGTAATTCCGCATATGGGACTCAACAATCCCAAAATACTTATCTCCCTCCTCACAATCAGGGATCCCCACCATATATTCCGCCACCCCAAACAAATGCCACTAGTCATCTCCCTCCGCCTCAACAGTCCAACCCTCCCCCCAACATTAATTTTCCTATTCAACAAAACAATCCATTCTCATATGGTCCAAATCAACAAAGACCAATTATATATCTGATTCTGTCCCCTGACTCCAGACCTGGTCAATTACTAGAAAAGTATGCACTTTCTCCTCCAACTCCAAACAATAACTACGGCCAACCCAATTCGAATAGTAATAGCAATTATAATGCAGATAATAATTATGCAAGATCTAACATTCAGCAAATGGCACCCCCTCCTCACCCAGCAGGTTCACATAGTACAATTCCAGTTCAAGTCACTCCTCCACAAAGGGGCGGAAGTACATTTGAACTCGTTCATGTTCCTCTCGTTTCGAGTAGTCACAGTCAATCAAAAAATGCAAGATAGTTGTGTCATGGAATGGATGTCCCATCGCATAAACCATTTATATACATAGTTGTTCCTCGTGCCAAATACCTGAATAAGTTTCGTTAAATCGTTTTATGATAATAATTATGCTAGCACACAAAACATAAAATAAAACAGTACTGTTACGAGTATTACTATTTAATTTAATTAGCTTTATTACTATCAACTTCTAGCCCTTGGCATCTGATAACGATTTGATTACAAAATTTTATTATAATGAAGGTCAGACTCCTAATTTAAACTAACAAAATTGCTCTCTTTATAGCTTTTTCTTTCTTCTTTCTCTTTCTTTTTCGTTCACCAGCCAATTCACGGAACATTTGCTCTTGTTCTTTCTCACATTCGGCATCATACAAAAACTCCAAAGCTGTTTTGTTGATCAGGACCATTTTTTCTAATTCGTTCAATCTTGATGAAGTCAGTTCAGCAATAGAGTTCAACACAGCTGCATCCATAGAGCGTACTGTTACCAAATGGAACTTCATTAATGAAGCCAAACAACGAACAACTAATTCTACCGACAAGGGGTAGTTTTGTAAAATGGAGTGCAACGCGGGGACCAAGTCTTGAACATAACTCATAGGGAGCATCATTAAGCTCTGCTGTAATTCTGTTGCCTTAATTTGAGATAAATTTTTGTATAAAAATTCTTGACCGTCCTTGGTATTGTAAGCAGTGAGGAGTGGATTGCTGGCAGCATTTGGGTCTTTATAAACATCCACGGCTTCAATTATTTTATCAGCCTATAATATCAATATCAAAGGGCCATGAATCACCAAGTAATAAACACGTTATTTCAACTATAATTACAATAATCAGCGTGGCTGTCTTACCCATTTTTCGCCCTCGACAGTTGACAGAGTAACTAAATCAGCATCTTCAGTTTTAGTTTCACTTTCTAATTCTTGTTCCCTTTCTTGTTCGCGTTCGTCGTCTAGGACAAGGATCTGAAATACGCCGTAAAATAGATATAGAGAAAAAAGATACATTAAAACAAAACAAACCCTAAATAGTTCCATACCTCTTGAGTTCTGTTAAATAGCCGGATAGTTTGATCCCGGCCAGCAGATGCAATATAAAAACTCTTGGATCCCATGCAAGTTGCGCCACCACTAATATGAGCCTATGGATAATCACAGTTAGCGTTAAATTAACTAGGTTTACACAAACAAGACTGATTTATAGATGTATATGTAATAGCTGGGATTACCTTCACGGTTTGAACACGAGCATGACTATCAGCATCATAAATATTCAAGCTGTCTTTTGCAATAGAAGACACAAGGTGGGTTTTGTCCAAAAAAGAACAACCGACAAGTCCATCCGTATGAATCATTGAACAGTGGCAATCACCAAAGTCAAGACCCCAAACCTTTACTGTTTTGTCTCCAGAGCAGGAAACAAGCAGATTATTGTCATAAGATATGTCTAAAGACACAATCGGAAGTGTATGTCCATACATTGACAAGTGAAACTTTAACGTGTCTAGATAGAAAATCTGAAAAAATTCCAGATAGAGTACAACTGTTTATGAAGAACGCACCAGTTTTGAAAATTAAAGTTCGATTTACCTTTATGGTTGAGTCAAGCAACCCAATCGCTAAAAATTTCATATTATTGCTGACTTTTAGACAGAGAATATTATCTTGAACATCCAACTGTCTTTTTAAATCAAATCGCAACTTTCCTTCGGCCATGGAAAAGTCAAATATCTGCGCCATGGTTCCATTGCAAGCAGCGAATCCCATGTTCGAATTAAAAATGTCAATGGCCCAGACACTATAAAAAAGTTTATTAGGTGACAAATTACAAACGTATCAAATTAAATATATTCTAGGTAATTTGCTTACTTTTCATTTCCACAAGATTCCACTTGAATAATCGAACCCGTAGATATGTCTGCAAGAATTATGTGTCCGTCAGTTGATCCCGCAATGAAATGTCTATCGCCAGGGCAGAATTTGCAGCAAACAACGGGATATTCATGTGAGATAATAAGGATACACTTTTGTGAAACTCTGAAAGTAACGAAATATTTAACCACTGTGACTACGCTGCATACCTTATGACATATACCCCTTACCTATTCCACACTTTGAAGGAATCACCCGAGGCCGTAAGAATAGCTGTTTTGTCACTGGAAAACGCTATTCCTCGAACAAGCTTCCGGTGACCATCGAATTGTAATAGAGTAGATTCGAATTGCTGTGAATCTGCTTTCTGACCTTGTTGCTCCAATTCAGGGAAGGTAATAGATTCTAATTGATTTGAGGGCAAGCAACACAATACCTAGCAAGAATAATTTGAAAATGAGTTAATTTGTATTTAGCAAGTCATGATAATGATGAAACCCAACCAACAAACAAATCACCTTTATTATTCCTTTTTCGCAAACCCCATCGATGGACTTGATTTTATCCTCTGTCGCTTTTATTATTTCTCCTCGTCTAACTAGATCTTTCAAAACGAGGGTTGGTTCGTCTCCTGGATTCTTTTTCAACCTTTTATTTCTCCGTTTTTCTGCCTGTTCTTCAGAACTAAATCTAAAGATTTCTATAACTGGAGACTTCACACCAACCACCATCATTACTCCGGTGTCTTTGATAAACTGAACTCTGCTGGGTCGATCATGAGAATGGCGTAGCAAAATTCCGATTTCATCCGTTTGCCAAGCGTCGAATGATTCTGTATCGTACGAGAGTTTAAACAGCTTTAAATTCGCCTCCGCAGTAATAAACACATTATTATGTATTTCAAAGTCCCGAATCTGTGAAAAAATATTAATTTGAACATTTGAAGTCATGTAGCTTGTTAATAAAATAAAATAATTACTTGGATTGTGCAGGGTATTGTGTGCACATTCATCTTTGTAGCTAAATTCCAAATTCTTATCGTTGTGTCAAATGAACTGGATACAAGGAATTGTTCATCTTTATAATCCCAAAATCTGACCCTAGTTATTACTCCCTTGTGTCCAGTGAACTTCATCAATCCAGTTTCACTAACGACATCCCAAACAATAACTCGACTGTCTTTGCTTCCAGATGCAACTTGATTCTCACTAGGGTCCCACGATAAACAAGTTATTTCACCTATAATTTATATAAAATACATAAAAACCTAAATAAAGATCGAACATGACTATTATAAAATCGTCGATTTTTATGTAGGTGCGAAACGTACTTGTGTGTCCTTCGAATGAAACTTCCGGTTCAGGTGACGCATCCTCGCTGATTATTCAGAAAAATTGATAAAGTACTAAATAATTAACAACAGTAATAATAAACTAAACTTGAGTTTTGTGACTTACCTTAGGTCGGACAAATCATAAATGTTAACCGCGCCATTAAACTGTCCCACAGCCAATTTTTGTCCACTCGGACTTGGCTCAATGACAACTGCAGGGGATTCACAGTTCAGCGTTCTCAACTATTGGCATACCAAGTTATTAGCATTGTATTACTTGATTTCCACATCCATTAATCATTCGTCAACTTTGAAATAAAACTGAAACTTGCATATATAAAATACAAACTTACCCGTCTTTGAAATTTAATATCCCACACATTGATAATGTTAGCCCCACCAGTAATGACAAATCTATATGGACGCTTCTGAATAAACGTTGCATTGCACGCTTTTGATGCAACAACTCCAAAAATCCCATCCGGAGCGTACCGCAGATATTGTTTAGTTAGACCCATTGCACAGTTTGTTCAATAATATATCTTATTTTAAATGTGCACAACGTAACGACTTGACTAATAAAATCTAGACACTAAGATTCAAAAATTGTTCACTACTACTCACTACAACTAAACAGCATTTATCTAAACATGGATTACTTTCCCTGTTGATATTGCGCCATGAGTGCTTCGTTGGAGGCGAGTTGTGCTTCTTGGAATCGCTGCGACACGCGTTGATTAGCCTTCAAGAACTTTTCGACACAATGCGATGTACAACGATCTTCTTGGTCTTTGACAGTACGGGAGGTAAAGTCCCAAACGCACGCTCGGAAACAAAGCTCAGAGACACGATTAAAGTTTGTAAGGAACTCTCGAAAAGTAGCCACTTGAAAAAAAGTGAAAATTTGTATATAAGATTGATATTTATATCTGCATAAACATTTTTCTACTTATTTTCCTATCTTTCATTAATACTGCTAATATTAAAAGTACCTTGATTGGTGTCCAATGACTCCAAGTCAACCTGAGCCGCACCGCCCGTCAATTGCGACATGCTTCCTTTTACAAAAGGAGAAAATTAGTGCACCCACCACATCCAATCAGTAGTGACCACCACAATACTTCAAAGTTGATGTACTCTTGCCGAGGATTAACTTTTGATTATTCTCAGAAAAACAGAATATCAATTTTTTTGACACGATTATTTATCTGACCAAGCCAAAGCAAAAGAGATGCACATGGACACATACGGCATGAGCAATCCTATACTCTGCCGCCACTCACATCTCTCTCAATCCCAAATTGCGATTCGCAATGGTTATAATTTACTACTTTCGTCTCACCTCACCTCACCTCGTCCAATCTCCACAAAATAGAATT
>JAQFZJ010001399.1:0-10733 GCA_034695645.1 Folsomia fimetaria
GAGAAGAGATCGAGCAAAAAGGGAAAAGTTCTTGATGAACGACTTGCCTCTCTTCTCATCAAAATTCGAAGCATAATATTATTTTATTAATTTTTTGCGAGGATTTGAATGAAACTTGAACTCGATAAAAATTGGTCTAGAACACAACAAGTAAACGCATAATAAGAATAACGACATTGAGAGAGGCCGGCTACTGCTGACCTGCTCTAGTGGACAGATAAATTGAATCAAGTTAATTTGTTATTGTTGCCTAAAGTGCTGCAATGCAATTTCATTTCATAATGCAGTGATTTTTACAATTATTAAAAAATAATCTTAAAAAAAATATGTCATTTCATATGTAATTTCTATTGGGTGGAGGTACACCGAATGAAGCACCCTATATGCTACAAATTAATCAATTAAATCGTTCGCATCATAGCCCTTTGCATAGAAAACCGTAATTTCTAAGTAATTATATTGTTGATGCAAAGCATATAATATTTATTTGATCAGAACGATCGAGGATTTTAAAAATTCGGGAAATAGGCATTTTTAATGGCTTTTAATGGAGTTACAATGCAAAATGTGGCAATGGTTTATTCGTCACACCCTAAAATTTTAGTTCTATTAAAACTATTTCACTTCCCCTAATAAATATCTAATGTATTGAGATTTATGATCTTGATTGATTCAACTAAATATATGGCTATAATTTGACATTTAACTCAATTAACCAGTATCGCAACCTGTCATGTTTATGTCATTCGTATGTATTTCTTTGTTTTGGGTTGGGAGCAATTATTCCGCACAGAAGCCAATATTATCTTGCAATAAATATTGTTAACAAGTTTTTTCTACATTTTAACTATACAATTAGTTATGAAATGAGTAAAGTGGTAATCATGCCGTAGTACTTGATAATGCACATAATATTTTACAGATTATGCATAAAGCAGCACAATGAATCAAAATCGCACAAATAGAGACTTAATTGTCATTTTATTATCGTATTTGTTATTATCCACACTCTCCTCTAACTCCACACCCACCATACAATTAATTAATTCTTATTCTGATAACCCACCTTGCACGCGACAATTTTGATTCTTCTATTCTATTAGTTAATGAATTGGTAATCCTCTTTATTACTTAATTGTATAATGAAATAGGTTGGATGAAAGTGTGGAACTCTTGGGAATGAATTATGACGAAAAATATGAGAACGTGTTTTTGACAGTCCAACTCGTAATACATATTCGTAATCATGTGACAATATGCAATTTAACATTTTAAAATCTAACAAGAAGAAAGAAAAGAAAAAGCTGTGCAAGCCGGTTCATTGAATCGATTTTTAGTGATCCTTAACAGGCAATGACTTTAATAAGTGCTCAATGAAGTGCAATCCACAATTCGCATAATGTGGTGTGTGCAGTGTAACATCAAATTCAGAGTCATCATAACATCCTTATATCCTTATGTATAAATTGCGTGTCCTGTGGGGTACAGACGCCATCATCATCTTAAAGTAATAGACACTTGAATACAATGTATGTATATACAATACAAGGCAATAGGACAACCGGTCATCCATCTCATCCCTTTGTTCTCTTGTTTTTAAAGGTTTACTACACTTTTTCTTTTAATTTCACATTTGTTATTGAAATCTGTAAAAGCCAAGTTAGTTGTTGTTTATCTCCTTTGCAAACAATTCTTCTGGGTGGAGTGAACTGAGTACACGCTGCATTTATTCAACATTTATTTAATTGCAATACTTTTGTATCCATTTTTATATTTATTTATCGAGACTGTGTGTGTGACACTGTTCTGCGAGGAGTGAGTTGTTAGTAATAAGTGAGTAAAAGTGAGAATGTGAACCCGAATAAAATTGCAATAAATTTTAAGAGGTATATTTATTTCAGTCAAAAGAATAAGAACATTACATAATTTTCAGTACAAATGAAATACATAATGCGAGAATTTATAAGACTTCAAACTAATTTACATAATGTAGTGCCAGTCCTAGTTTTAGTGGCGGTGGGAGTTATTTTGCAGTCATGTAGTGCTCAACATTTGGGTATGGATATGGATTGTGAAATTATTGATGCACTGATTATTGATTGATTCCTTATTCTTCCGCAGAGATTGACGTGTCCCCAAACATTGCAAGATTATATGAACGCTTAAACCGTGGTGCATACAACATGTTGCATTGGAATGCAATGTCCCTTCGACGAAGAGATCGACAACATCGCATTCCATCCCAATCTCCACAAGTCGTTCTCTTCGGGAAGAATCAGAGTGGGTCTAAAGTGGTCCGAAGTGAGGGTGACGTTTCCTCCTCTCCATCTCACACACAATCCCACTACGTCCTCCCACATTCAATCTCAAGCGGAGAGGGGGACAGCGGAGAAATTTATTCTACGTTATCCAGGTGGGATGGAAGAACTAGGAATCCAGCATCTATTGTGACATCTTATGGAAAGGGTGATGACGACTTTCATACAAGTGGGAGTGGCTCCGGTTATTATCCTTCAACAATTTCCTCAGAATGGGTGTCTGGTCCACCACCGGGTTATTCAAGTGGAGGTAGCGGGACATTAAGGAAACCACGCCCACCACCACGCAAGTATACCTACCACCATGGCCCACCACCACCGCCACCATCTGGACCAAAGATTTACTCACATCCTCCTCCACCACATCATACTCTCTCCTCTCTAAGCAAGTATCACGGACCTCTTAAAAGTTTTTATGAATCCGCGCCACCACTCAAAACTTACAAAAGTTATGGACCCCCGGGGACAACCACCACATCCATCCATCACTCTTCATTTCCTTCATCTAATGGGTGGGATGCACCTTCCCCTCCAGTTGCCATAACTCACTCCTCCTCTCCAGGCTGGTCATCGTCTGAACCAGAATCTCCTCCTTCACCTGGTAGTGGATGGGGTTGGGAACCACCATCTCAAGGAGGAGATGGGTGGGGTTGGGCGCCTCAGTGTGACCCCAACGCAGTATTTGAACTCAACTCATATGATGACATCCCACCAGGCTCAACTTTTGTTGATGGCTACAATCGATCTGCAACTCGGGATGACCTTCCACCAACTCTGGTCCCTACTCCTCCCGTTATTTTTACGGTTGGTGCAGCTTCCACACTTCCGCCCAATTATTCCACCCAGTTTAGTGAGGTTTACAACATTCGAGTTAATCCTGATGGGACAACGAATATTGAAAAGGAGGTGAACCATCGTCCTAATGAAGGGACTGGTGGAGATGGGAGTGGAAACAGAGGGGGTGCGTCTAATGGGGGTGGTCGTAATAATCGGAACCAGCAATCCACACCCAACGCTTTACGCATGACGTCCTCTGTTGTAGCCTCGCCCTATATTTCTGCTCCCATTAATGGATCGGTGAGTAACTCGTCTCATTTTGTCTCCTCCATTTCTATAAAATGCTTCTATATTTTTATTGCAGAACAACAATAACGGATTTTTCAGTACTGGACTTCAAAACAGGGCGGCCATGTTTCGAGAAGGGCCTCCACACCCCCTCACCACTCAAGTGGATGCTCTCCTCCAATTGTTTAATGAGGTGGATACTTTGCAAAGAAGACAGGCAGAAATTGACGCGGAAGAGGAAAAGAAATGGAAAGCAAAGGGAGGTTGGGGATGGAGCGATGACGAGGGTTACGATGGCAGTGGGGGTGGTTACAACAGTAATCGACGTAGTGGTGGGGGTGGTGGGGGCAGAAATGGAGCAGGCGCTGGATCTAATGGCAATAATAACAATAATTACAACAATGGAGGTGACTCTGACATCGCTTCACCTACCGTCGTTCTCATGGTGCAACGTTTCTCAGTTCCAGAGCCAAATACATCGGAAGCCGGCGTAAGTTTCTTCCAAACACGACTTTATTTAATTATGGTAGTACTTATCAAACTAATTTCTCCATTTTCTCTTTTCCAGATGTTAGATTCCGCCTTCAACTTTGGTCCACAAGCTAACCGTTTCACCTTCGGGGACTTGAACCTTATCACTGAAGGATACAAAGATATTGGAGGCGCTGACCCAATCCCACTCTCTTTGGGTGGAATGGGCAACTCCGTGTCTGAAGTGCAGGACAGTCTCTCTGAAAGGATACGCGCTTATCTGAAAGCATTGCGAGAAGCTTCTGCCGCAGCGTACGAACCTGTTGAAGAAATGGCATACAACGGTTTTGAACAACATCAATATTTCATTGTAAGGAGTGAATTTATTTTATTGACCATAATTTCATTTTAATTTATAATTTAAAATTATTTTTGTTTGTATATTTATTAAGGTGCCTCCACCAGAATTGTGTCTTCAAGCCATAGATCCACCCAAATTTAGAGGGACGATTTCCGTGAACTGTGGATATGGTCCTATTAATGCAAATCAAGATGCACCAGGATGTTTTCCGCCGAGATGTTAAAAACGAATTGTTTAATTTAAATTATAATATTATTGTTTATATATTTACTGGTCAAGTATTAATTATTATTAATTAATTATTAAATAACGAAATAAAGAAATACATAATTACAATAAAGTTGGACAGACTTCCTGCTTAAAATTTATAAGCGGATATAGAATATAGAGTGACGAATATTTGTGGTTTTTTGATGTGTGGTATGGTGGTGACAATTTATTTTTATGGAGTTTCCAGTTCATTACATCCACAAGGCGTGCACGGCATCATCCGTGTTAAAAAGTGTTGTCCTGTTGTCAAAATGTGGCTCTTTTTTGGAATATTGCTAATTTCTGGGTTCATAAGCGTGTCCTATTCCCTCTCGCCCTGTGTCCCTCCAAGAGCATCTATTTTCCTCTTAAATGCTGACGTGGACCCCATCGGTGATATGGGAGTGACTAAACTGTCTTTCAACATTTCGAAGACTTTGTCAAATCCTAGTTTCCTTCTCCATTGTCAGCACACTTCCCCTATTCGGTGGATACTTGATGAGGATTTAGTAAGTACAATAAGGAAGAATTACATATGCGGGTATTATAACCTAAATAAATAACCCACCCGGGTAATGTTTGGTCTTTCTTCTTTCTTTAATTTTAGAGCGTTGGAGAGATAAGTCAACCCGCTCCATCCCCTACGATTCGAAACTTCCATGATTTCCTCAACTCTTCCACGTATGATTATACAGCCCACTACTTCCTCGAACTGCAGCACCCTTCAAGAGACCATGTTTTTGTCTGTGAACCCTTTTCAAAAGAGTCTCCACATTCATCTATCAATAATAATAGCACCTCAACCACATCGTCTACGTTCACAGCCCCATCATGCATATCTCGAGCTGTCGTCCTTGCTGAACTGCAGTACACCCTGCTCTCAACTGGAACCAAGATACTCCGAGTTGAAGTGCTTCCACATTCAGAGGTTGTGGCTGGAGTGCCACCATTGAAAGAGTTTGACTCGAAATTGAAGCAAGTGGAGAAAAGAATGGAACTTATTAGCTCTACCAACTCAAGTGCCACTGCTTGTCCGTTTATCCTCAACCTTGCCTTATCCGAAACCTCGAAAGCCCTTTACATAGAATGGACTGCTAATAATACCGGCTCAGAAAACACTCGTATCATCACTACGATTCAATCCTTACAAAATGTGAACCGATTCCATGCGCAAATGGTAAATTAGTATTGATTGTCTGTATTCATGTCCCTTAATTCAATTACTGATATAATCAATTGAGATGAACTTGTGTATTATTATTTAGGAGGAGCACTGCATAAACGTGGTGGGTGTGGAAAGTATTGTGAATAAAAATAAAGCACTGAGTCGTCACGTGCATAAATTCTATCCACTTGCTCTCACTTATGCACTTGGCGAGGAAAGGAGAACCCTGAAAATATTTTTTGATTTAGCGGAAGACATCAACTTTTGTAATGAAATTATTTGTTAATCATTAATTGATTATATCTGAATCGAATAATTAATCAATTCTACTAGATTATTCCTGGGAGACCCCGAACCCTCTCGAAATGATTTATGGGTTTGTGGAAGAGAAGGTTGTGTATAGGGGGCAGCCCTTCACAATCCAGTGCACCCCATCCACCTCCCTCTTTTCTCAGGGGGTCCAAATATCCTGGGACTTTGTCACCTTGAGCCAAAACCATGTACAAAAGTCAGGGTTCATTTCGCCTTCTTCTTTTCTCGAAAAGGAAGACTTTTCTGAACAGAGTGGAAATTACAAACAAAGAGGCAGACTTTTCTTCTCACGAGACTTTTTAGTTCAGAATGATCTCCATTCAATTCAAATGGGGTGTGTTTGTCCCTTGTGGAATGAGGCAGGGTGGGTCAACTATACTTTCTCCGTCACGCTGAGAGGTATGTATAGTAGATAATTTCTAGGTATTGTAGGTAATATTCTTTAAACTTTTGACAGATTCTCAACTTCCTCACTTTCTTCTTTCATCCGACGAGGAAGAATCCAACGTTAATAATGGAACTATCCACGGCGAATTTAATTTTACATCCATCACGGTTGAACTGGGTCAGGAGAACTTTACTCTCACCTGTGAAGCGAGTGGCGTCCCGGTGCCCAGTGTGGAATTCATCCTTCCAAAAAACGTAGAAAAGTGTTAATTCGAATAATACTAGTTGATTTTAATGAGCCGATTTCTTTTAGAATTTAGGGACGGAATTTGAAATGCAAATGACTCAAACTGGAACCGTTCTCGGAATCTTATACTTTGCAAATGTTACCTCAGAACACGAAGGACAATATATTTGTAAGGCTAAGAGTGCTGTGGGCGAGGTGCAGCGTGTATTTGAAATACAGATACGACAAGGTAAGTTTCAACAGTCTATTGCACAGATATACAGGGTGTGATGTGATTAAAACATGTGCTGATTTAATATTGTGTGTAGATTTGCTGCCACGCTTCGTTGTAATTATTTTGACCATCGGGGTCATTCTCATTGTCACATTTGCCTTGGTTTCAACCCTGCTGTTGGTCAAGCTGAAAAAGGAGAAGGCAGATTTTATCCGTTCCACAGAAGAAGCGATTTCCAAGTTCAGGGAGGGATTTAAGACGGGAGATTTGGGGTTTAACTCAAATTCAGAATACAAGGGGTATGAAATTCCAATTTCTAGATGGGGTTTAGGTAAGTGCGTAATTTAGAGTTAAATGTAATGGCTACTCATGCATCTAATAAATCTTCATCTCTTTGTCTCTTGTTTTTTTGTATTATTATTAGGAAACACTCTCCTAGGGTCTGGTGCATTCGGTGTAGTCCAAAAAGGGATAATTTATCATGGCGAAAATCGTCAAGATGTTGTTGCAATCAAAACTGTCAACTCTCCGAAAGATGTGTCGGATTTTGAGAACTCTTTGATTGAGTTGACTATTATGTCGTACATTGGGAAGCATGAACACGTCGTCTCCCTCGTTGGAGCTTGTACAGACAATTTAGCAAAGAGTAAGGAAATTAGAAATAAAGAGTTGAACTGGATCTTACATATAAGCATTTTATTACTAGGGAGTATCCTCATCGGTGTCGAGTACTGTGCAAACGGAGATCTCCTCAATTACATTCAGAAACGGAAAGCTCTATTTCGTTCTTTTGTCTCTGTCGAAGACGGTGTCCTTTCATTCGATTCCATTTCTGGACGCTCATCCTACGCCAATATCATCAACTCTGGAACCTTTACTTCCCTTGATTTATACAAGTGGGCATTTCAAATTGCAAGTGGAATGGATTTTTTAGCCTCCAAGAAAATCCTGCATGCTGACCTAGCTGCAAGAAATGTGCTCCTCACTCAGGACAATATTTGTAAAATAAGCGATTTCGGGCTGAGTCGACAGCTCATAATGTCAGATAATTATACAAAGAAGACAAATGTATGATATTTAATGGTTGGTTATTTATTTATTTATGTCTTTTTCAATATACTTAATCCTCTCTAAGACCCCACTTCCGTGGCGTCACATGGCTCTGGAATCGCTAAAATTTCGCCAATTCTCCAGCCCCTCGGACGTTTGGGGATACGGGGTCACATTGTATGAGATCTTTACTCTAGGAGAAGAACCATGGCCCAAGTTGGGGTGGACGAACGAATTTATGGAAGAGTTGGAACGGGGAAGAAGGCTGGCGAAGCCTGCATTCGCCACAAACAATATGTAAACATAAATTACTGATTAATTATCTTAAATAATTAATGTAATTAATTGGATTAATGTATTGGTCTTAGGTACAACAAAATAATGCTTGAATGCTGGAGAAATGAACCCAATGAGCGGATAACTTTTACCCAGGCGAAGGAATTCTTTGAGACAGCGATATCCAATCTAACCTCGCCAGAGGGCAAAGGCGACGATGTGCTAAATAGCGTCTGTTAAAATACATTTAAAGTAATATTAGGATCACTTTTATATAACTTATGTAATTTATCAATAATCAATAAACGAATTTTATGCATTGTGCATTTTTTAATTTCAATCCTGACCGTTCTTATTTCCTGGTTGTGTTGTAAAATAGGATGATTGTGTGAATGCATACTGACACTGTATTTATTGATAAACATTTTCAGCCTTGTTATTTCAGTTCTTTAATTTTTCTGGGCATTGTTCTCCACGTAGGCGGAGGCTTCCTACTCTAATTTCCTTCTAGGGAGTGCTCCTTTTCAATCGTCTGCTCCACTTTCGCCATAATTTGTAACATTATGGCGCTATCCAAGTGCTTTTTCCTCTTGGTTGTGGCGCTAACCTTTGACCACTTCTCGGTAAGATATTGCCAGACTCCATACCAGTAATTCTTTTCGATAAGCAGTTGTCTTCTTCCAACAGGTGGAAGTCGAGGGTTCAGATTATGTCCGAGTTCAGAGAGGTACTCAATTGAAAATGCCAACACATGTGTCTGAATCCGTCGAGTCCGGAGAGGGAGGAGATGGAGGTGATGGGGAGGAAGGTAAAAGAAAACTATACATTTTCGCAAAATATGTTTGCTAATTTTTGCATACTTTGCTGGAAAGCCGGGAATGGAGTAGATGGCGTGTGTGGGGGAACGTATAATTTGGAAACAACTGGACCCGCAAGTATTAATGCGGGATCTGACAAACATTGCAATTTCACTCTCTTGGTATGTTAATAACCGACCCCGACCCCTCCTCCATATGCACCAACATATGTATTTATATAAATGTCATGAACTAACCACAGGGCTCTTCCAAGTGTCAACCGGAAATCAAATGCTCATCCATCCAACTAAAGGGATCAGCGGGGGAGGAATGCGATGAAAGTTATCTGGAAATATCGGACGGTTGGGGTGGAAATCACCGCCTATGTGGAAAAACCAAACTGGATAAAAGGGGTGTCCGTGCTTCGTTTGGGGCAAGAGATCTCTTTGTCACAATCAAGGGTCATTCTGGGGGCAAGGTGGAGTGCGAAGTGACCTGCAGCAGTGGACACCCGGTTCCTGACTATCTCTCCAAAACTAAAAAGAAGAAGATTGACAATCGATGCGGTAGGCATCAATTAATGACATTATTTATTTATTATTTATTTATTTTTTAATTAATTGGTTTAATTCGTAGTATGCGGAATCCAAAATTTGGATGATCGTATTGTGAATGGTGAAGACGCCAAGAAATTCGAATTTCCGTGGCTCACTGCTATTGTGGACTTTGGGACGCGTGAACCAAATTGTGGGGCTGCTCTAATTAACGACCGGTGAGAAGAGTTGCTCTAAGAAAGATGAATTTATAAACTCCTTATAAAATTCTTTAGATGGGTCCTCACTGCCACCCATTGTTTCTGGTTCTCAAACACAACCGCCGACCAAATCCAATTGCTGCTCCATGCACATGTCCTCGACCAGACCAAAGTTGATGGGGCAGATGATAATGCTAAAGTTGGGTACGTTATTGTCCTAAATTAATGGGTACCACATCACATGACTAATTTTAACTCCTCCTACTCCAGGCAAGCAGGGTCCCTCAAATCAGCGGGATGGAACAAGAAGAAAATCACAGACGAAGATGAACGCACAATTCGAATGGATGTTGCCGAAATTATAATGCATCCCCTGTTCACCGATGATTACGATTTTGATGTGGCCCTTCTCCGACTCAAGCATCCCCTTGACCTTGCTTCCATTGAAGCCACACCCGTCTGCCTGCCAAAAGTTGGAGATCAACGAAACTGGGAGGGAACCACTCCAAAAGTTGCAGGATGGGGCATGGCTGACGAGAAAGCTGGAGGAACCACCAGACTGCTGCAGAAACTGGATGTGCCCGTCATCGGCAAGAAGGACTGCTCAGACATGCTCGGAATGGATCTTGTCGACAGAATGGTATGGAGTTTTTCTACGCTGACCTTATAGCTGCGAGAAATACATGCAATTAATGCTTGATTTGATTGATTGATTGATTTAGATGTGTGCTGGTTACCCAGACGGAAGTCACGACAGGTTAAAACTGATTTTTTTCTGTTGACGTTAATTAAAAAAATGATTTTACATTTTAATGTTTTTGCAGTTGCACGGGAGACTCTGGCGGTCCCCTAGTCCTTAAGCAGCCAAATGGTCAATTTATGCAAGTTGGGATTGTCTCGTGGGGTGAGGGTTGTGCAAGGAAGGACAGACCGGGTGTGTACAGCAAACTGACGGACTTATCCGACTGGGTTCAATATCATGTTCGAAAATCCAACCCAATCTGGTGTCGCGATTCCATGGACGAAAAGGAATAATATAATAAATAGATTGTATTAATTTTATAATT
>JAQFZJ010001400.1:0-10732 GCA_034695645.1 Folsomia fimetaria
GATTGTTTTAGGTTGAAAATCAGAAGAAGGAGAGCAGAACCATACTACTTAAATGTCAAAAGAACATGGAAAAGGTTTGGAAAAAGGAATCAATAATCAACACTCGTCGTCAGCTCTGATGGAGAAGAACAATATTCACACCCACTGAGCAATGTATGAAGTGCAAATAGTCGACTTTGACGAGGAGGACTGAGAGAAATGAAGTTCAACTTTTCTTCCTCTCCTGTCTGCTCCAACATTTATGAAATAATGAGCCATTTCCCAATTGTTTTTCTACCTTCTGCTGCAATTTTACTCTCAAAGCACACCCAAACTAAAAGTTGATGGAGTAATAGAAGCAAGCAAGCAGGAGAGCAATTTCTGGCCGGAGCTTACTTTCTGTCCCAGCCCAGCTAATCAACACAGAGTATAGTGGAGGAGACACGATGGAAATTGAAAAGTCCTATAATTGCCCATTACTATTTTATTCAGGACAACGTTCAATCAAGTTTGAAATTGAATGTGCTCACCAAGTTCTTACGAAATTTAAACAAACCATAAGCTACACGCAGGATGAAGCTATTGTGTATTTTGGAAATAATACAATAATAACCTATTTGATATTTGATGTGGATATTTACTTGATGTGGATATTTGATGTATGTTGGATTTCTCAATCCAAAAAACTCATTTAGAATTTATAAACTTCTAGCCCTATCCTACTTCCACTATCCTTCTCATAAAAGATGGCGATTAAAAATGGTTGCGTCATAAGAATAATGGGCCTCGTAGTCCTTTCACCAGCAGAAATTAAATTCTCACTTTCAATAAGTGCATAAAAGGTTGACGTTTACAAAGTTAGCACGTTAAGGTGAATAAATTGGACGATGTAGTATTAAGTGAAGCACTCTCTTCTATGTATATACACACGCATGCAAAAGTGAATGGAGGTCCTGTGCTTGTGTATCCCAAAAACGAAGGAGGGACCCAACTTTCTCTAATGAGAATGCATAAGAGCCGGCTGTCTTGAGCTGACATCTTATCTCATACACACTCATAATGCCGCACCAGCTTCAAATAAGAACTTAAGGAGGAAGGTGAGCATCTTGAAATGAAACGTTATCTTCTAATAATCTCCAAGAAATGCTACGCCTAGAAACTCTTGTATATAAGAAAGAGATAGAAAAGGAGGGAGGAAGGCATAGACATGGACCAAGAGATGAGGGAAACTTTTTCCTCAGAACACTTTACTTTACTTTTCTACTGCCTCATTCTTTCAAAATTAAATTTCGTCTCCAGAGCTCCTCCAGGTCTAAAAGACGTCTTTCTTTAGAAGGAGACACATAATGAACAAAGAAGTCGCGTAGTTGGTCCATATTATTTTATACACAGCTTGCATATCTCTGAATGGATATATGTAGAAGAAGAAGAAGACGGAGACGAGGGAGTGGAGGGAGAAAGAAGTTTTGTAGAAAAGACTCCCCTTGGCTAAAAACTGGCAGAAAGGCTGGATGGAATAAATGGAGGCTTTCTCTCTCTCTTCAAGACTTACACAAAGTATTACGAACGGGATGGAAGCAAAAACTCAATTTTCTTGGTACTTTCCTGCATCAAGAAAGTCTCTCTCTCTCTCTCATTCGCTCTCTTATGGATCCTTTCTCTAAGCTCGCCCTTCTTTCTTTATGCTTCGCTCACTCCAAATGAAATTTCTTTCTTGTTTCTTCTTCTCCTTCATTCTTTACCAAGAACTCTTATCTTCTTCATTTCTCGAGCTCTCCAGAGTGGAATGAAGCGAGAAGGGAAGAAGACACAGCCTATAGTTTCTATATCCGTATTTGTACTATAGTAAATAGTAGCTTCCTCTCTCTTGTAAACTCCTCTATGCTCCAAGGAATTCTGAAACTAGGTTGATTGGAATGCCCAAAAATTCTGCAGTTCTCGTACGCCCACTTTCACCATCCTTTATTTATATTCTTTTCAAGTCCTTGGTGGTCTCTGAGAGAAAGTCTTTGAAGTTGGTTTCATTTTGATCAAAAATTTTAGAAGCGAATTTTGAAAATGTCAGCTGCAGGGAAATTTTCATTTCGTTCTTCTGTTCAAAATAATAATGAAATGAAACGAGGATGAAGATTAGAAAGGAATCATAAGAGAGACGAATGTGGCGTGGCATGGACTGGTGAGGGTGAGACGGATTACATAGTAGGCTGTGCTTTCTTTTGGGATTTTCTTGATCATCAGTTTGACTCTGGCCTTTTCTCATCATGTAATTACAGAGTGACAGCTCATCAGTCATTCTTTCCTCCAATCCCTCTACTTTTCTTGTCTCGGGCTCAACTCTCCCACTTTTTCATCATCAACCATCTCATATCTATGCATATACCTTGAATTTGGTGACGGTTTAGTAGTTGAAAGATCTAATTTTAGCTGCAATTCGATAAAGCTTGATCTTCTCCTCCGAAATATATTGTAAAGCCAATAATTATCATATTCTCTAAACAAGCACTAGTGACAAAACTCTCTTTCATTTTTATGGAATATGAATTTTGGTCTTTTGTAGAATGTGTGTCTCTGAAGGGAATGACGTGGGACGGAGAGTTGTAGGGAGGACGCATTGTTGGGAGGGCAATATCAACTTATTTTATGACTTTTAAGTTGACTTTTAAGCACCTCTGTGGCTTTTGATGGAATAGCCGTTGAAATAATGAAGTGAAGATAATAAAAGCTGAGAAAACTTGTTCAGTTTTCTTACCAGCTCAAACCAGATAAGAGCAATTTTGTGATCTACTTCAGATTGAGCATAAGAGAAAAGTCTTTGACTGTAACTAACTGCTCTGTGCTCTGTGCTAGGTTTGGCTATGTAGTCGTGGTCTCGTTGACTTCTTGTATTAGGTCGAATCAACTTTTGTGGTTAGATTCGGTGTTGGGTTTCTGCGGCCGTTGTAATAATAATGAATAAGAATGTTTGGTTACCGTGGGGACAATCTTGGAATTGCAATGGCTCCTGATTACCCTGAAGGGTTTGTGTAAGAATCATCCAAATTCATGTGCAATATATCAAAAAGATCGTAAAACGCGAATCCTTTAAATCCTCTGCATTTTAATATCCTCCATATTTCTATGTACTAACAAAGGAACAAAGTTTTCTAGTCCTTAAGTGGTAAACGAAACCATAGGCATTTATAACATCTCAACTTGATTAATCATCAAGAACAATAAAATGCATAACGCGATGCTTTAAAATTAGCCATTTTATGGCGCACTACCCGTACAGAATATAAGTTCTGATTGATTATGTTGTTATACTTAAATTAAGGTTTTTATAATGATGCACTATTTATGAAAACCAGAACTCAAAGAGTATAAACATTCATATAAACAAATCATTCGAGTCGATTTATGTAATCCTGCTTTATTCGTTTCTGTCCATATCAGGTGAACTCTGCATATAAATATCAGCCATAAGGTCAAGCGTTAACCAAGTTGCAATAAGTATATGAGCCACGTATGCACTTGCAAAAAAGTGAGTCATCTAATTTCTGCATTATAAAGATAGCTGAAATTTTTCGCATTTGCAATTGCACAGTTGAGTTGTATGCCAAACTAATCCATCATCAGAAGGAATGAATGAATGAATCTAATAATCAAGTATAAAATTGATAAACACCACGCAATCCTCACATGCTAATATATTCTCCGTTTCCAGTCTGTCCCTATTTCCTATTAGAGAATAAGGCTTTAAAAATGGCTAGCATTATGATGGCAATTCAAGTGTAGAAATATTGCGACAGATTTGAGATAGCAGACATGGTGGGTTACCGATCTGGCATGCAGTTTCTTCATTCATCTTAATTCAGTGTATTTCAGATGAGATTATGCCGAGAGCAAAAACAGCACATGAAAAATGGAAAAGGTCAAGCTTAATTATTAAGTCAACATGTGATTGGGAGTGCAATACGCTGGAGCATATATATGAAACAAGTTTTGCACTAGGTATCTGTCCGCCCGCATATACCCGTCAATCCAATTAATGCAAATTTGATGTTCAGTGTTCAAGAAAAATCTTCGCTTCATGCATTGTAACCACAAACACATACATACACACATTAGTGGCACAGCTCATAATTTACAATGTTCAATCAATTCAATGCATTTCATAATCTGCAAAGAGGAAGCAGAAAATTTTTATTGATGCTTATTTGCATACATAAAGAGTACAGGAATATCCTTAATTTATGTTTGTATGTAAAATACAAAAATGTAAAAAAAAATAAACCAGAGAATATCAGTGGAAAAGGTGATAAATGCATCACTTATGTACATATTTTGACATTTTATATGGAAGTAATATCATTAAAAGCCAGAAAGTGCATGAAAGGAGACATTGATTAGTGAAGGAAGGGGAACATAACGATATTTGATGTAGAAAGTGAAGCCATGGCGGACTCATGGGTCGCTGACATTGCTTTTGGGAGATTCGACACTGGAACGGGAGAGGAAAGAAATGGATTTTTCGGAGAGAGAGGAAAGAAATAAGGAAGAAGACCCCCCAGTAAAAATCCAGAGAAAAAAGTGATCGATATACAGGATTTTTCGGGGAGAAAGGCTTTCGTCGTCTTTGAAGGAGAAGAGAAAGTGGAGGCGCATGTGTCCACCGCTACTACTACCACACATTGCACTTCACTTGTCGGCCATGCCTTACATCATTTCACTACACTCCCCCAAAAAACCCGTGCTAGCAACTGCTTCCAACACTTTTATACACTTTTTGCCCATGTTGGCTGCTCTCGCCCTGTTTTATTTCCCTCTTTCTCTCTCTAATTACTGACTTCACATCCCAGCCAACAAAGTTCACGAGAGAGAAACAAAGTTTACTTGACAGCCCGTGCCAGAAAGTCAGTTTCCCTAATGTGTAGTGCATTTCACTATGCATGAGATCAAATTGCCTGGCAAGGAGATGTCACATTTTTTGGTTTATTTTCTATACTTGTACTTTCTAAATAAAATATGTAGCATAATATTTTATCAAGAAGGGAGCCAGCATTTCTGACTATATAACCGAATCCTCTTTCAGGACTTATATAGTAACTTGAATCACGATAGATTTTTATTGTCGATCCCATTTTTATCGATCCATTTCTCTCCTGCCTTCGTGCCTTCTGGTTTAGTGTTATTATTATAAGGCTATTACTAAGGTTGGATTAATGGTGCAAATTGTCCGACCGCCTTGCTCCGATTGCCAAAATATTATTATGTACAATATTCGTTTACTCTCAAAGACAGTAACAAATTAAAAGAATGGGCCTCCAATTGTGGAGCCAGATGGATGATGTGGTCGGTGGTACGATATGCGCAATGGTTAATCATCCATATGCGTTATACTAGCCTTCAAAGATTTAAGACATGGAGTAAATAATTTTTAGTTAAGAATTTGTTGTTGCCAGCTTCTCCCACTTGTCAAACAATGTATGCCTGCTTGTGACGTGACTGACAGGAAAAAGACTGGCAGCTCTTACTTTTTGTGATGGATGACAAATTGCGACCTAAGGCTGCATAGGCATGGAACTTGTGTAAAAACATTGCATAGCTAAATGTGCATATAACCAACCACATGCAACTAAAGAAGTATTATGTATCTTTTATGAGCAAGGCAAAAATCGTTTACAATTTTCTTGATAAAAAAACCACAAGAGTTTAATACCCAGGTAAAGTGTCTTAAGTTGGGATGTTAATGGACATGGAACAGTTTATGGGAATATTATCAGAGTTTCGATGACCAGTAAACAACCACGTTTATAATGTAACCCGACTCAGCTAGAAAGTCCATTTGCAATTGCACGCCTATTTTCTGCTCGACATATGCTGTTCTCCTTTTCTCGATATTCTAATTCGGCTTAGAAACTTGATCATGTTGTCCGTTTACTTGGCAGATATTATTTTATTAATTTTATTTTCACCTCTAGTCCACCTTTCAACCTCTACGCAAATGTGTATTAACCAACTGGCCTTGGCTATACACTTGTACTAGTACAGAAATTACACTCTTAAGCACAAATTACTATTTTTGTAAAATTTTTGTAATAATTCTAATATTTCAGAGCTCTAATATACATAACAGAAGGATGGAAAGTCTACTAGCTATTTTCCTTATAAACATCATAAGTCAAATCATTCTTTATTAACGCATGCAATTTAACTTTTTACAGATACAAGTCTCATCACAATAACCAATAAATTACAACCAAGTTTCATTTGTTTTCGCATCTTGATGCGAATTTGTATATTTAGTGACATGTAGTATTTGGTTATTGTAAAATAACAAATTCTCAGTTTTTTCATATTGTTAACTGGCAAAAATTGTATACTCCTTGTTTAATCTTGTTGACTGCAATGATTGCCAACCCCAAGACTATTTTAGTAGCATTTTACTTCATTTTTGTTATAGTATAGTAATCTATATACAAGCTCAATAACAAGTTAATAAATATCCAATCCATTAACTACTTAGTTCCTATGTTAAGAACAATGGTTTGAGTTTGAAACAATTGGTCTACCTGATATGGAATCCTAGACGTCTCAAAATTCTTGATCTGGTTAAATCGCCCTTTTAACTCAGCCAGTCTCAATTCCCAATTTCATATACACATAAAATTGTTTACATCACCAACAGCACAAGTGCGTTTCACACACAATCATTTCCCCTTAAACACTATGGGATGCTATTCTGTTAAGTACACCTCACAGTTTATTTCCAATGAGCACAATTCCTTTCTTATTCTTAACAGTAATCTCAACAACACAAAAAGTAGCCGGTTGAAAAGTATGAAAATTTTAAACCAAGTCAAATCTGAATTTATAAAAATAATTAGATTAAGTAAACAATGCAGAGCCCATCAACAATGAGACTGGGAGTGCAGCAAGGAGTCAAATGATGAAGTTGGTTAGTGCAGTGGTTGCATGTTACTCCAATAACATGAATTGAATAAAAAGAAGTGGCCAAGTGAGTTGTGTAGGTGAATTTAATCTATGCGTTGTTTGTAATAGAAAAGACGCAATCATCTTCCTATGGTGTGAATCTTCCTTGCATCAAATATACATATATATGTACTATGTATATCTTCTTGGTCACTCATTTTTCATTCAGTTTTACCCCAACTCGCTAACAACAATTATGCATTTTATTTTAAGATACAAAAAATCTTGTTTTGCAGTGTGTATGCTTTATTTGACGAAACTTTGGTGATGTTACTGATTTGCATATAGAAGTAACACTTTAACAAGAAACAAAGAGATACAGGAATGAAATTAATTCACATGTGCAATTGATTCTCAAGATGAAATATGGTCATATAATTTACACGATGGAGGCATTTTACTTCAAAAATTCATCGTATGTCAGTCAATTAGCAGCTGGAAAGCAAGGAATCTTTCAACTGGCTGAACTCAGGTTTTCACGCCCAGTAGCTCCATAAACTAACATCAAGAAACGTGACGGTAATATTTTTTGGTTTCCTTGTTTTTACAGCGTAACTTTCAATTTTCAACATACAGTTAAACCATCCAATTAATTCTATATTGAGGATGTGGCACTTTTTCTCCCATTTTTTATCAGCCAGATTATTAAACACGGGGCAGAGGTAGAACCAACGAACAAAAGTGTAATTTGATACACGCCTCATTTTCTTGGTATCAATATAAAGATTCCAATACCAACCGATTTCTTAATGTACTATAATGATTACATGTATTGAACTGCATTCAAAGACGATAATAATTTGAAGGCCAAATTTTCAAGCCAAGAAAACTCAAACTATCAATGAGTTCTCAAATGTTGCAAAATTATACGAAATTGAGCATGTAGAAATACAGATATTCTTACTTGTTATCATATCATGAGCAGAAAATGGTGAATGGATGCAGTAAAAATGTAGATAACTTATGCAAATATTGGAAAGGATTGGACCCAAAACATAAAGTGTGCATTTTAAGGATATGAGTGAGTTCGTTAGTGAAGTGGTTATATAAAATAAAGTAAATGAAGTAAGTCGCATCTCCTCGACCAGTGGACAATTATGGTGTGGTGGTTATTTGTTGTGGCAATGCCAAGGTCAGGTTCATTCCCTTGCTCTTCTCTTATTACACTCGATCGAACTCACTTAATCTGCAATGAGAAGAATCATTTCTGCTTTTTTATGCAAACACCCCTCGCACTGCAGTCCAAATCAACTCCAAACCCCAAATCTCAGTCATCGTAAAAGGTATATGTTATTTTATGCATGATTGTGTGCATACAAGTGGCAAAGTCAAAAAGTTGTTCTCTGTCCAGTTTGACTTCATCTCATTCAAATCAACTGCATGTCTGCAGAATAAAACCTCATCCATTTCATTATTATTAATCCATCCGTCCGTCCATTCCGACCCTGCATAACCGCAAATTCAGTTGTTGGAGTTGCTTTGCTTGGATGGAGGCCAAGTGCTGTCAGTCAAATACGTATACATAATAGCCAACAAATTGTACTGGACTTTTCTTAATGACAGCCATTGCATTCGTTGCGAATTTTAGAGAAAAAATGATTCGACAGTAATCTCCAAACCGGCCGTTGCAAATGACTCGTGTATCTCAAAAAAAATAAATCTACATATGGCAAGCAATGTATAGACTTTCTGATGATGTACTTTCGCCCAATTCCCCGATTTAATTTATTATTATTATGAAATCAACCAGTATCAAAGGGTTAACTCATTTTCAATCTGTATGCCAACAGAGTATAACTCGCTCACTCATCACACTGTGACGGTTGACGGTCATATAAAAATCGGCTGAATCAATCTTAAAGATCATTGCCATGAATTTATTATATTGAAATTGCTGATGGCTGAATTTTATTATCAAATCTCTTAAAGATCATCATGCAATTCCAAATCGCTCGATGCAACCAAGTGACCAAACCTCTTTTTCGGTCGACCATTGCTTTCCCAGCTCTGTCACTAGCTCACACAAGTTGTTTGAAACAACGTTTTTTCGCTAGATCAACTTTTGCCAGATTAAGATTGAATACTGCAGAATAATTGGACATTAAAAATACAATTTTTGGCAGATATTGGAGGCCTCAACGATATTTAGGTTGGATGGCCTCGCAATTCTTCGCTAACAGGTATTTCATCTTAGAAACCAGGTTTTCTTCTGTGTTTCACTTACTAGTTTTCTGTACAGCATTTGAACATGGTAAAAGAGGTATTTATGTATGCAATATTATTATGTATTGCCTTCACGAATCAATTTTTGTAATGCAATGTTGCTCCCGAAAAATTGCTTCACTTGACCCCACGTGGAGTTCACGTGTTATCATTGCATTATAGGTAGTAGTTCATTGTATGCACATTTCAACCCAACGATGATGGTATAATAAGTTACACAAATTATTAAGTACAGTTCACTCACAGCTCCCACACCAATTGTGATACAAAATGAGTCAATAAATAAAAATGCAGAGGGATCACCGTGTGTGGTTTGAATCCACACATAAAATTAGGCAATAACGTAAACACGAATTACCGAAGCACGCACAATCACATTGTTGAATGTTTATTTGAACTGTTTTCAAACAAACTTTTATTTCTCCAGGCTAGAAAATGTTCCATGAATTGATAGGAACAAACAAAAAATTTGGTCGGTCTGTTCCGTGAGCATGTAAATTGAGGTCGTTGCTTATTCAAAAGTTTTAGAGCCAGTTTGATGATGATGATGATGATGAAGCTGGTGTAGACACTGACAGATGATTTAAAATAAAAATTCAGGTTTTGTTAAAGCAGATGAAGGTGAATTAATTTTGGTGGATAAACAGAGAAGCAAGTGACTTTGAAGGAGTCGTCAGTTCAAGCCTTGGGACGAATTCAGTGTAAATTTTATAACAAATGCAAAGTGTACCACCGAAATGAGGAGTCTTAATATGTTGTACGAGAACGATAAGAGATGTTAGCGGACTGGGCGACTGAAGGAGACATTCAACTTTTCAACCAGATTGTGGGCCATCATCAGAACGATTTATAAATGATGGAGTATATTAGTGCATAAGTACCCTTTGTGAATAGTGAGTGAAGGCTTTATGACGTGATGGACTTGGCTTAGCAGGTGGGCCTTGAGGGGACAGGTTGACTTTATAAAAATCCTAAACATAAAGTCAAACCTATTTGTTAACGGTTTCATTCTTGATTTAATAAAAAACTGACAAAGTGGTACAGATGTATCCAACCCGTGGAGGTACACACTACACAGATATGCATCCCCATTGACCATGACGAGCATACTTCATCTCAGCAAATCATAATATATTTTAAAGTCGTAAAAGGGATGGTTCAGGTATAAAATTAAACAATTGTGTAGATCAGTCAAACAGAACCCTTCATTTTAAGGCTTCATTGATTTCCATGAATTGATGGACCCCTGACTGAGAAGTCTATGTCCTAATTTTTTAGAGGTCTTTTGTTTCTACGCATTCAATTTAAAATTGAGTAAACTGTCATCAAATTCAGATGTAAGCAAATCCAACACAAGGTGTGATTAACTGTGTATTATCCATTTTAATCCAAAATCAATTACATCTTAAGTTAAGAATTATTTTTTATACGACAGTGAGTTATTACTTTTAGACTACGTTTTTAGCGTAGATTATTGTCTTCTGCAGTATAATTATTTAATAACTCGTTTTTTGTAGAACAAGTCCTATAATATGTAAACCGACCACACCAACCAGTT
>JAQFZJ010001401.1:0-10722 GCA_034695645.1 Folsomia fimetaria
AAAAGAATCAAACTGAATTAATTAACAATGCCGGAAAATCCCATGACCGCAGGTAATGGCGGAGTTGGTGGTGGTCTTCCCCACGGACTGAACTTTCCCCACTTTTCTCCCTTTGGAGGACTCCCCCTTGACCCTTCCCCTCAACGTGGAGGAGGCGGAGGAGGACATCCACACAACATTTGGGAGTCGCATGCCGCCGCCGCTGCTGCTGCCCGGTTTCATGCACTTCACGGGTAAGCAAAAGCATTTCTTTTCCATTCTTACCACATAAACTAATTGTGTAAAAGTAATTAACCAAACGACGACCACAACAACAATGAAGATCGCTTCATTTCACTTCACTTCATGCATTTCATTGTTTGAGAAGAATACGATGAGAAAAGTGACCAAACTGCTTTTCTTGAGACTTCTTCTCTTTTGTTATTACTACACGATTACTTTATATGCAGCGTTATATATTACGACACAGTCCAGGCATTGAAGGTAACAGGATATAGATAACTATTATAGTATGGAATTGAATACACCATCGTCTTCATATCATAATATAATACGGGTCAACTTCTGTCGGACATGACCAAACTTAAAATAGATGGACGCACAAACAAACTAAAGAGATCTTATCTTATAATACCTTACCTTTCGGTCTTGCTTCTTCTTGGTGATGAGAAGAGGTGGATTGGTTTGGTCCATTTCCTTCCAATTTCTTTCTTTCTTTTTGCAGTTAATGAAGTGAATACTAATAATGTGGATTGGAAGGATTTCAATTCAATATATGAAGTTGAGTGGGTTAATTGTTCCATTTCATTTGGTGGAGTGGAGGTGGAGGTGGCCATGGTCAGTGTACTAGGATAAAAGAAGTTGTATAGAAATAGGATACAACCACATTTGCTTGTTCAGAAAAGGTGTCGAATGGTCGAGTAATAAGTAAATGCATGAATCGTGTAACGGCTCATTTTGAGTGGCAATGTGTAAATGTGGAGTGGGTGGAGTAGGCAAATGTAGTTTGTAAACGGTAGGGTCTTATTTTCTTGGAAAATTTTGAAATTTAAGAAAATTGAGAAATGTATCACCAAATCAGACATATTCGAAAATTTTAAAATTGTAATAACGACAAGCGCATACGTAACTTTGTGACGTTTGCGAGGTTCGTCGTGAGGAGACATTTCCATGGTAAAATTTTTCGAACTTTGTAAGTTATGTTGCGATGCGACGTTGTTGTGAGTACGCTCATAGATTCGTCAAGGCACAGATTTAATTTTGAATCAATTTGAGCTGTTGCATTTAGAAAGTACACATTACATACAACTTATTTATTTCTTGACTTTTGCCCTTTTTCATGTGAATTTCAACGCTCCATTTACTCTAACTTGGACATTGACTGCTTGGACATGTTTGTTAAGTGTTTGAATTCGATGTGGGTGCATGGAGGATCTTGTACTTTAAAAGTCTTGACATGTTAGTTATTACAAAAACCTCAAGGGACACATTAATTTTCTTTGGTCTGGTCCATTCCATTCCATTTGTACAAATAGATGTAGTGTAAAACTCATCTTTAAGTCGAAAGATTAGGTCACTTTTAAATCGTTTCACTCAAGTTTAAATAAACTTTGAACATTCTCTTCTCTCTCTGGTCTGGTAAATGTTTATTGTTTTTACCATTTAAGCTGCTCGCAGCCAAACATAGAAAGAACCAATCCAATCCCGCAAGGCATAGGTCAGGATCTCACTCTGTTAGTTTAAAAAGTTGGATTTTTCCTTTATAAAAATATTATTTCCTTCTGTTTTGTCTTTTGGTAAAAGATGTCAATTTCTCAAGTTGTTGTCGCCTCCAACTATCAAATTTCTGGACTCTAGACCTCTTAACTCACACTTAATACATACAATTCTCACCATTTCTCTTTAAAACAGTTTGTTTTATTAATTTCAAATTTCTTTTTTGCTGGTTTGGTTCATCTTCTCATCATCGTCATAATCCAATCCACTCGAAAAAGTTAAGTTGAGTTGGTCCCTTCTGTTCGTCAGAGAGGAAGAAGAACCTAATTCCTAGACAAAGTCAAGAGGGAAGAAACCTTTTAATTGAAGTTGAAGCAGTTTTTTAAATGTTTTAATAATGTGTGTGTGTGTGACCCTCATCTACTTTTACAGAGCTTCTGTTCTGTTCTTCTTGTCTGTTTCAAGCCTTGTCCTTGTGTATTTATTTACTTATTAAAACATTAAGAGTTACATCATAAAATAAGCCAAGAAGAAGAGTGAACATTTTTTTTACCCCGTATTCTTCTGATTATGCAACAAGGGATGTTCCAAAGAAATCTGTGAAGGGTTAGTTTAGTTTACACGAGAAGAGAAGAAGAAAGCTTTTGACTCTAAAATATAAAAAGACAGGAAAAAGTGGCTCGGATTTCGGTTAGACCATCTGACAGCACAGAACAGAAGGATTAAGAAATAAGTACAAAAAGGTTTTGTATGTAAAACATGTTGATTTTGTAATGTATGTACTGGATTGGATGGAAGGCTTTTTTAATAATTGGAAATTAACCCATCGATTTTGCATTCATTTTGAACATTTTGCAATAATAACGCAGTTGAAAAGGATCTTAATACCTAAATAATAATGTCCGCACATTATAAAAACCACCACCACCAAACCATCACAATTTTGATTGGAATTTGACTACTCAGTTAAAACTTAATTGCTCTCCATCCCATCTAATCTACTCTTGACAAAATACCACCAAGTTGCAACACCACACCAGCAAAATGTCACTAATAATCACATCTCTGAATCTGACTCATATGCATGCATAAATAATCGCCGACTTGTGGAATTTGATTCCATTTGATGAGTTAATAATTCTCTCTTGGTTTGGTTTGGCGTTGATTAGAGAAAGACGAGTACTGCAACACTTGAGCTGTTTCTGGGCTCTTCTTTAAAAAAAAGTGCTTGGATAAGCACACTCACTCGTCATCTCATCTCATCTCATCCACTTGATGAAATCCACTTGTTGCTCCCATTGTGTTATAATTGCTGCTTTTGAGAAATTAAAATTAAAAGTGACAGACGCTGAGTCAGTCAAGTAAGTGTTGCTTGGTTTAGTTGGTGGCAAGTAAGTCATAATAAGTGGTGGCTAAATTACTGCCAATTTTTCACTTGACCACATTCTTCCTCCCTTCACTTCTTTCTTTCAAGATTTCTTTACAGATAAAGATTATAACTTTACTTTGCTTTAGTCGGTAGGAATATGTAGGAAGTATTTTGTCACTTACTTTACTGGAACGGTTAAAGAGGAAGCAAAAACGTACTAAATCAAGGTTTTTGACACTTAAGAAATCGGCATCTCCATAAAAAAGAAGAAGCAGAACCTTTTTCTGTCCAAGAAAGAAAGAATGTTTTAAAGTGTCGTAAAACGTGCCACCGCCAGAATCCAAAAATGCATCCACAGGTCAAAAAGAAGCTATTAATTGTCGATAACAGTAAAATAAGACAACAATGAATGAGAGGGCAAAACAATGGGACGGAAGGTTGGGTGGTGGTGATGGTGGTTGGGGTTTTGGTCCCATTTATTTTATTTTATTTATTTATTGAACTGTCCGGGAGGGGCAATAAAAGCGAAATTTGTACAAGCATGCACAATAAAATAGAAAGGCCACAGTTTTAAACTCACTTTATGACACTTCATACGAATTAAGGGCCCACCGGTTAAGAGCTGTATGGAGGTCGGTCAACCAATAACCCCCGTTTTTATGATCACCCTTAACTCGTGTTGACCCGAATTGATCCGATTTAAACAACAACAACAACAGCAACAATCCATAATAAATAAATTGTACAATTTAGACGGTTATATTTCCAGTAAATAAGCAATTGGGGACACGTCAAGGTTTACAAATATCTCCAATTCATATTAAGGATAGCATCATCATCAAATACGTAAATAAATATAAATAATGTTTGCACTTGGTGAGTGTTTAGTGAAAGGGTTACGTTAAGTAAGTTGCTAACAAAGTCCTAATTCATCACTTCAAATATTTGAGAAGTGCAAACAAACATGAAAGAAATGAAACATTGTTTAAGAAAGAAAGCATTACATGGCATGGTCTGTTCTGTTTGGAGAATGAATGGTACATATTGTATTTGATAAGGACACAAGAAGAGGACTTTCAAGGGACATTTTCCAGATCATCATCGTCATATTCATCCCTTAAAATAAAACGTTGGATGTTGCGTAGTCAGCAGTGTGAAAGATTTATTGGTTGGTGGAGTGGAGTGGTCTGGAAGTGGAACACGACAAGACCATCTTTGACTTTTGGGTGATAAATGGTTTTCGAAATTAGTTATGTCCAAGTCCAACCTCAACAGTTTATTTAGTTGGTGGTATGGAATGCCCTTCTGTTTTAAAATCTTCTCTGGGGTGAAGAGAAAAAAATCAGAAAGAGATGAATTCATGACAATTTTAGTAGTAAAAAAGATGCCATGGAATACCCGGGTATTATGAGATTCGAAAAACGAATTACAAATGAAATAGAAAACTCTTCCAATTAAAAACGTGTATATTTAAAAAAAAAGTTTTAACAAGAATTTGAGAATTTCTTCAGGTTACATTACATTATTCCAAAAACATTTATCCCTGCCGGCGACACTATGAATATACACTTGCTTGCATATGTTCATCTCTCTCTCTCTTAAAAAAATGAAAAAAGAAGAAACTCAAACTGTTCATACCGACTTATTTATGAACTGTTGCTCTGCTCACCGAGTTGAGTCTAAAACCTTAATCTAGATAACGTATATGTAGGTAAATTTATAATTTTATTTTTGGCTTACCTCACAATCTTATCCTGTAAAGAAAGAAAGATATGATATTCATTTCATTTCTTCGTCCAGTCTGCTCTACACCTAACTTAATCTATAAGTAAGATTCTATATTAAGTAACTGGGCGTTGTGCAAGATTCCTTAAATAAAGGAGTTAAAGTCCGTATCTCATATTATATAATAACCCGTGAGATTTAAGTAACACATTATCCTTAAGGGTTATGCCCCTGCCTTCTCATTCTTCTTCTTTTTTTAAGTAATTGTCTGTGTGCAATGAAGATATATACCAAACCAACCAAGGACGAAGGGTACTTACTTCTTCATATGTACTAGTGATCCTTAGTGAGATGTTGTTAACTGTTGAAAATTACCTTGACTTGAATATTTGACTTTTTCGTCCAGGCGGAACAAGTGCATTGTTGAGTTGTCTCATTGTGTGTCGTTTGTCCTTCCGAAATTCTTTCCTTCTTATTATCCTCTCTTCTCCTCTTCTCTGCTACTGAACTGACTGACTACAGCCTCCCTCGAATTCATCCCTTTGTTGCACACATTTTCTACAACAAAAGCAAAGCCAACCTTTACAATTTTCCTTCCTCTACATACGTCGTCGTCTATTGAAACTTTCGAACCCATGAATTTAGTAATTTCTTCGTTTTTCTTTCTTGAAAACAGAGATGCCAACAAAAGTAGATGGATGAAGCAAAGAAAGAATAAGAGATTTCTTGCCAAGAACTGATCCAATAGTTAAGCTAAGCTAAGCTAAACTAAACTGTAGCAAATAAAATATAAAATAAAAGTAAAGAAGACATTTTAAGCTGGATATTGTAAGTATGTAAAGCAATAAATTAGGTGTAAACAGTTTAAGCTCTCTTTCATAAAAAGGAATATCAGGAAATATTTTACTTACTCATTTCTATCTTCTTGCATTCAGTTGAGTCGAGTTCTGAACATATGTATTGGAATTTTTTGACGGTGTGGAATGATTTTTAGAACGATCATAAGATACATTAGCAAGGTGCAACGCAACCCATTTGATAAATCGTTTAACCGATTTGTGTAACTTTGCAACAAATTAATCCATACCTTACCGATATCATCTTAACTAAATTGACAGCAAGCTACGTTATTTCCGTTCATTCTTTCTACCCCAGTTATCTGTATTGTTTTCTTTTATCCTGTTTCTATTCTTCTTTCACTTGTAGTATTTTACCTTCATTGCATACCTTGTAACAGGTTCATTTTTGACATGCCATCTTCCTTTTCCTACATCATCTTATTCTTCAGTTTACCAAAATCTTGGAAAATCTCTTTTGGCCGTGGTCGTTGCAATGCATGCTGCGGTGTTTCTTTCATGAATTTTAATTCTTCTCTTTTTTTCTGAAATGTTCTGTACTGAATGTATCTAAGAATTAGAATAAATACCTTTTTTTTCTATATCTTTTGCCACATCTTGACAAACCATGCGGCGTGGGAATTCCGGGCAACCCCCGACTGAGAGACTATGTAATGTAAAAGCGGTGAAAAATGTCATCTATCTATTTATCCGGGGAGGTTGTGCTGATTTATTAACGACCAGAAAAAAAAAGAATCCCATCTGATTTCTTGATAAGTTTTTATTTGGATAATCAAGGATACTCATTAATTATTTACTTATTACAAATCTGGCTTTATACAAATTGTATCAAATATTTGCCAATTTTGTGTGCCACTATTAATAATTTCTTTATATAATTTATTGTGTGATACAGATACATTGGGGTCAATCAAATATGGAGATTTTTAGATTATTGATAATTAGTATTGCATGCAAACTTGCCATCTATTTGCTCCTCTCAAATGAGTAACCCTTTTTTAATTGACAAAGATTTACTCGAAATTTCTTTCATAGCTTACGAATGGAGAAAAAAAATGGAATTAACGAAACAAAATTGACATGACACTAGATTTGACGTACATAAGAGTATTGTTTGCACTGATTTCTTATTAATAATAATAATATGAAAACAAAGCCACAAAGAAGAAGATACATTGCAAGTTGAGATGCTATAGTTGTCTGAATCGATTAGTTGCCAACTTGCCATCCGTCCTAAAAGCTTCACATCAAGGAGGTGGTGTTTGAAGACTCTCACTTCTCTCGGCGGATGGGCTTAAATTTAAAGAAAGCATTTACGAGAGAGAAAAGCTAGAAAAAGGTTTAAATAAAAGCATGTAATTATTTATAACCTAATGATGACCGTATTTCCCGTGGGGGCCGTATTTCCCGTGGGGGCCGTATTTCCCGTGTTTCCAGTGGGGGCCGTATTTCCCGTATGGGCCGCATTTCCCGTGGGGGCCGTATTTCCCGTGGGGGCCGTGACAGTATTGCCCGTGTTGACCATTGAAAAATCTGGGGACAGAATCTCTGTAAAATGAAGGAATTTTCTTAATTCACATAAAATTACAATAAAGTAATATTCATGTGATTTTTGGTTATATACACATATATACATATACCTTCGAGATTGGTTTGCGCGTTAGCTTTTTTGCTCGTACTTGCAGAATTTGCAATGGCCACAGTTGGTGGGGAGAATGGGGGGTTGATGATATCTGCGGATGGTTAAGATCATTGTTATAGCAAGTGGATTTAAAAAAAAGGTTGTATTTCAAATAAATAGATAACTTTTGAGTCAGTCAATCTATAGGACTTGAAATTATAATATGCCAATAAGAGTACAGGAATTTTATACCTTCTGGAGTCGAAAGGTTTTCGCGACGGTTGATCTCCTTTCGAACCAATTCGTCTCTCGCATCCAGTTGACCAATGACTCTTTTCTCCTCCGCTTTGATTTTTCTGGTGGCTTCTTTCTCCTCCGCTTTGATTTTTCTGGTGGCTTCTTCCATGATTTTCTTCTCCGCTTTGATGTCCTTAATGGTCTTGGTATACTGTGCGTGTTTTAGGGTAACGATATTTGCTCGCTCTTTATCCAGCTCCTCTGTAAAACAATAAATATACAAATCATAATTAAGACATGCAATTATTATATTACTACTATACTAGATTAATTAATGAAACTTTATAAAAACATTTAAAATATATTTTCAAGATTTGGTGTTAATGATTCATAAAATTTGAGGACATTTTTAATATAAAGTGACACTAGCTTTCGGATTTACTAATCCTTCATCAGTATTTATATTTTCAAGACTTATGTAAAGGAAATTTGATAGTTAGTTGTCGCCAAATTTTGATAGTATTTGTAATTATGCGTGTGCAAAGTTGCCTTATCCACTACAAAAACTCAGTTTGCAATACTCCAATAATTAATTTCTTTCGTGTAACTTATGTAAACTTACCATTTGTCTTCAAAATCAGTGATAACTCATCAAAGTCGCCGAGATCCATGTTTTACACGAATCTGCCTGGATTGAGATTGGTTGAGAAATTATAAGCGACTGCAGAACCCGACTACTACACAGAAACGGTGATTTGAAGGAACTAAATATTTAAACAGACCCAATTTTTGTAAACCAGCTTGCCTTTTATTCTTGTCAACTATCTATATTTGGAAATTAGATTAAATTATTTAATACATGAACAAAAGTGTCGTTGTGTAAAACAGGAGGGCGTAATGTCCATGTCTACCTGTTTTAATCTCATATTTTCGTTGGATGGTTACCTAAATGCAGCAAGTTGTTAAAAAGGTCAAGAGTATTCCACGAAATATGTATGTGCGTGCCTTACAGTTCAACTTTTATATATTATTAGCTCCATAAGCCGTCACTACAATTATATTTTTAAATAAATATGTAAATGTATAAATGGATGCACAAACTTTTAGAAAACGTGCTTTGTTTTTCAAGTTTATCATTCCTTAGTAATTTTACTCAGTTTGTGTACTAAAAACGATATGGCATGGTCTCACTTTGATTTCACAAATTTCCTAACAATTCGAAAGTTGCCAATTGTACTTCATTCCTTTAATAAGCATTTTTATCCTAAATTAATTAATGACAATCCACAAAAAACCACTACTGCCAAAATAAAATGAACCAAAATCAATTCTATTGCATCATTTTGTTATGTATTTCAACATTTCTTCTTTTCCAGTCCACTCCAAGAATTTCATGAACATTTATACTTTGATTGTTTCTAGCAGCCTCCTTTTCCAACTGCTTTCTTTTGTTAAGTGTTCCATTGTATTTGTACAGAATTGTTTTGTTGATGATGGCATCTCATCTTCAGTCAAGATCTTTTTCATAAGCATCTTCTCTCCTTGTTTGTAATAGTAGGGAACCAACCAACAACCGTCCTTATACTTACTCATTTTTACATAGTCCTCTCTCTCTCTCTCTCTTGTAGTGAATTGTTGATCCTTGTCAACTTGAGAGTTGTCGCCTACTCAGAATTTACTACTTAACATCTCTGTTGTAGCAAGCAGTAAAGTTACACTTGGAGAAAGAAAGAAGGGGTGAACCTGGAATGTTGTCCAGTCTAAAAAGAGAAGGTTGCAGTAATAATCATAATAATAATAACCATAACCATGATGGAATTATCCTCGTAAAAAGAGAGAGAAAAAGAAGAATACAATATACTGCTGTTGAGGTTAGGTCAACTGAATGTTTTGACAATTTAATTCAGCTTATAGTTCATTTTATGTAATATTTAGGTTTAAAAATAAAAATATGTAATAAGATAAAAATTAAGAAAGAGAGAGAGGGGAGGTTGTTGGTTGGTTGGTTAAATAGTTGGTTAGTTATACATACATACATACCATCTTAATAAGAAGAAGCCACCTGTTGAGTGGATCTCATCAGGGTGCCGAAATCAAGTCATCAAATTTTGCAGGGAGGATAAAATGGAGATGAGGTTGTTGGTTGGTAGCAGGCAGGGTACAATGTAATGTAATGACAAGTACGTATTGTTACTCGTGTCTAAATTTTGAAGTTATTATAGTTTGTTACCTGGATGGATTAAGGTGAGAGAGACATGCATGATATTTAATATCTTATTATTATTCGGATAGAGGAGCAATAATGGGACTCACATAATTTAAATTGTTGCGATTTTATATGCAAACATTATTTGACAGGGAAAAGGATTGCAATGTAATTGAAGGTGTTCATGATATTCATGGATTATGGATGATCTCAGCCGGTCGGTCGGTGGTTTGGTTTGGAATTGAATTGATGCATTCAGGTGTTGTTTAATGGGTTGGATAGATAGATTGAAGTGGAGTTAGTTGGCCAAGCTTAATAATCTTTGTTCTCTTATAACATACATATGCATTACATTGGCTGGACTGGACAACAAGTTTTGAACAAGTATTATGTATAACAAAACAAGTTGAATGCTCTTTCTTTCTTTTTATCGCAGTAGTTGTTGTGATGGTGGTGGTGGTGGCAGGTTTTTGGATAATTAAGTCATTTATTTGTTCCATCATATCATCATGCCATGAAAATAATAACAAGGAGGCAAAAGCATTAAGAAAGAAAGGAAGAAAGGGTTACTGGTTTGGTTAGGTTATGTTGCTTTTGAAATTGAGCAATTAATTCATCATCGTCGTACTCACCACCACTACCACAGTCATTTAGTTGGTTGGTTAATCCAGTTCCAGTTTAAATTTGAATTGTAGATTGAAATTGACCAAATTTTCCTAATTTTCTTGATTGCTCCAAAAACTTGTACATGTAGAGAATGGAACAAGAAAATTAAATTGAATTGTTTCCCATTAAAGAAGAATCCCAATTTTTGCGAATAAATATGCTCGTTTTCAATTTCAACTTTTCTTCTTCTCATGGTGTGGCATCAAAACTCGTCTTATCTCACTCACCTCACCCAGCTCACTTAGTAAGTAAGATGTAATAATGTAATAAAATTATGGCGTAGGAGATAATGCTAATCTATCTACCAACCAACCTCCCAAGATAT
>JAQFZJ010001402.1:0-10721 GCA_034695645.1 Folsomia fimetaria
ATTGCGCAATTACAAACTTGTCCCCGATTATTTGTGCATTATGTCACATTATAACATTCCATACGTAAAGTAATAAACAAGATAAGTTCTTATCACGAGACATGTCCTTGTCCATCCGCAATTTATCCATTGTCAACCGCTGTTCAATTTTCAATGACCCGTAATTGAAATTACTATACTTAAATGATTGACAAAGTCCATGAAAATGAAATATATGCGTGATGCAGATCAGATCAGTGGGGGATGAATTAACCGTATATTTGGCTTTGGTTTTTACCAAAAGTGATCAATAACCGTCATCGGTGGTGATGGCTTTAGTAAATTGGATAAGTAATAATTAACTTGACAAGAACTTGTAGAGTTGTGGTCATCCCAACTCAATTATGATTATGAATAATGATTATCATTTTAAATCTGGGTTTTCCAATAGCGTTTAAAGCAGATAAGTCAAAGTGACTGCTTTCTGGTCTGATATAAAAATTGACGCCAGCTCCAACTTGACCATCAGATCTTCTCTGCGATCACTACCAGAATCATCAATATGCTGAAGCTTGCCATTGTCGCTCTCCTCGTCGCCTCTGCTGCGGGTAGGTCCCATCCCACAAATAAAAAATCAAATACATGTACTTTTATCCGGGTAATTATTTAATCTTCGGTTTTATTCAGCCTATCCCAGGGCATCCCGCAGGGTTCCCGGAGGTGGAAAGATTGTCGGGGGAGAAGATGCATCTGTTGGACAATTCCCCTACCAACTGTCCCTTCATTGGTTCGGCTCTCACATCTGTGGTGCCTCCATCATTGCCAACAATGTTGCCATCACTGCCGGTAAGTATGAGTCCCTTAGTGCTTCTTGAATAACATCTAATTTAATTAATTCGATCCCTATCATTTCCATAGCTCACTGCGTCGAAGGTGACGTTCCCTCTTCCCTCCGCGTCGTTGCAGGCAAACATCGTCGTGCAGTGACCGGGCCCAACGAACAAGCCCGCAACGTTGCAGCTATCCACGTTCACGAGCAATACAACGGCAACACTTACGTCAACGATATCGCCCTCCTCCACCTCGAATCCAGCAACCCCTTCGTGTATGACGACTTTGTTGCTCAAATCGCCCTCCCCTCCGCAATGCAAGAGACGACCGGCGACATTATTGTATCCGGATGGGGCGCAACTCGACAGGGTGGCGCTTTAGCTGATATTCTTCAGTGGGTCCAACTCCCTACCATCCCAGACGCATCTTGCCAAGGGATGTACCCTGAAGAGACCATCACCCCCTCCATGCTTTGCGCCGGTTTTCCACAAGGTGGTAAGGACTCTTGCCAAGGGGACTCTGGTGGCCCATTGGCTTCCGTGCAGGGAGGATATTTGGCTGGTTTGGTTAGTTGGGGATATGGGTGTGCCTTGCCCAACAGGCCAGGAGTTAACACGGAAGTGTCTCACTTTATTGACTGGATTGCCGCACACAGCCCATAAATTAGTGTTTTTACTCAACCAAGCCAACTACGCTTTTCTTTTAAAATTTTGTTCTTAAAGATCCGTTGTTTAAACGGTTCTGTTAATAAAATGAGATTTGTTCTGTCCTCCTTATAAATTAGTATGTGGGATAACATTTATTTCAACATTTAAATGGTGATGTGATTATGTATGAGGTTAGAGTCGATCGATCGAGTTATCATCACTGGGTGTCACCAAGTTGGTTTGGTGACTGACTAAACACTTTGACCTGCATCCACTCAATTAACATGGCATCGACATTATTTAATTCGCTTATCAATTAAATAAATCTCAACCTAAGAAAAGTGGCAACCAATGTTGCTTGACAATTCTAGAGTTGTAGGAATCGTGAGTGGGTAACGGCAATGGGTCTCCACACGAGAGTATGTAATTTTGGCTAGGCAATGGGATAAACATCTCCATTTCCCGTCTCAATAATTTGTTCACTTTCACCAGCATAAGGCATAAGGTCGCTACGTTGCCATAATGCTTTCACTTCTTGAAATCAGAGATTTAAAAAAATCTCTAAAAAACTGTTTCCTCTTTAAAAAATCAATAGTGCATTTTTATAAAATATAAAATATCACTTATTTATAAATAAATGGCACCACCCCCACCACCAACAACCACCCAAAATCGCCCATCAGCTTCATCCACCAAGAGTGCAAATCATCTCCGTCCACCCACACGATGCTTTCGAATCCTTGCTTTTACTTCCGTTTCCATTTTAGCCGTTTACGCCTTTGTCGGAATGACTATTCACATCTACGACCTCGTCAACGAAGAATCACCCCACGGATCATGGCCATTTAATCCCCGCCCGGCGAAAATAACGCTCGTAATACTTCAAACGTTCTTCTTGATTGCTTTCATTTTTGCCAGTTTTGGAACTTGGCGAAAAAACCGGAACTATTACTTTTGGGCGTGCCTCCTTCTGCTTGGAGTTGCCGTCATTCTTACCATCTTTGGCGTGGTTACGGTTCGAGCAAGTCAAACTGCGTTTGAAACCAAAATTATGCAACAATTGGAAAAAGGAGAAAAGGAGGATTTCCATTGGATTGACTTTATACAACAATACGTATGTAAATGCATAATTAATTAATTATCTTTGTAAAAAATAAGATAAAATTGACGTATGTAGGTTTGTGTATGTATTATTGTTATTGTTATATAGCACAAATGTTGTGGGATTGACAGTTATCAAAATTGGGCAAGGATAAACGGAAAACTATATCCGAATCAGGATGGGAGAAAAGGTGTTGCCTTAAATGAGGATTCGTTGCCCGGATCCTGCTGCAAACAGGAAACGACGCCTCCGCCTAAATCCGATTGTGGTGTGGATATTATCTCAAGGGAAAATTTTACGGACATGATTTACGTCAAGGCAATTTAGTAAATATCTAATAATGAATTATGTATTTATTATGTATATTAATGTGCGCAGCCCTGTGGCCCTGAGATAATTCGAAACGCAAGTAAGACGCTTATCAACCTCGGCGCAGAAATGTTAGTCGTCGCCTTCATCACTTTATCAGTTGCGCTCTTCTTGTATTGTGGCGCTTCAGAAATATTCTGTCTGGCTCCACGTCTCTCGAATCAGGGACAAAACGGACAAAACTCATCCGGAAGTCGTGCAGCATCAGCTACTTCAATTTATCTAGATAGGGATGATGAAGTGGACGATTTGAACACGTTGGAGGGTGAAGAACAACGCTACCATTTTGGCGGTGGAAAGAAACGTTCCGGAGATGCGGATGCCGAAAATTCGGGCAGTCGTAGACGGAGAAGTCGAGAAAAACGGGTGGGCATCGATTCCAAAGGGAACATTCTTGTCGGCGATGCCAAACCAAAGACGGTCGGTGTTGGTGGTGCAAACAATAAAAAGGGGTCACAGATGAGTCATTATCAAGATAAGCAGAAAGGAATCATCACCAACATTATAAAAGAAATTAATAATAATAAGATGACAACAAAGTGGAAAATGGACGAGTTGATTCCAGTAATTAACGTGGAAACTACATCGATCAAATCAAAAAATAAGGAAAAACAACGCTTCTTCGGTCGTGCAAATAAACTACAATCTGTAGTCGGAGGGGAAAAAAGGCAAGTTAACACCGGATTTAGTAATGGTGGTGGAATTAGCAGACCAAATGATCGAGCAATACAGACTCTTCAAAAAATGGGACAACAAAAATCTTCCACAAAGAATGCGTCCCCATCTCGTCTCAGCAACGGGACCAGATCGGACAACTTCTTGCAAAATTTGGAAATGCTTTATGTAGGTGTGGGGAAGAATGTGTCCACCTTAAGTACCACACCTAATCCTTCAGGGTCGTTATTCTTTCCTTGGTCCAACTCTATGAACAATAGTTCTCCACCACCCACCGCCCCTACTGTCCCACCGCCTATGCCAAAATCTACAGGGAATAAGGGCAATAATAAAGGGAAAGGGATCAGTCAATGTTCTTCCGTACCACATTTGCCACATGGGCGTCAGTCATCGAATAATAATTACAACAGTCATTACAACAAGGTTAGTGAAAATATTGAGATGGTTTTATTTTAATTTATTAAACAGAATTGCTCTGCAGGCAGAATTTCTTATACCGTCTTACCACAATACGACGATTCAAGATCGTCGCCCCAAACAACATTTGGAAGTCCTTCAATTCATACCACCACCACCAGAAGAACATGTACCACTAAGCGACCCTGATACTGACGTGAAGGTCGTCGATATCATGGAAATACTTGAACAAGAAAACATGGAAGAAGACCGACAATTAGCAGAACGGGATTCAAATGCGGAGGAGGATTCTAATTATGGACTTGTACAATCTGTGCCAACTTCATTTCCATCTGTCATACCCGAACCGGAGGTGCTTCCAGAAATTGAAGATTTGAACCCCATAGTCCGCTCGTCATCATCAACCATGCTGAATATCCCATCGGAAGGTGCCCCTGCTGTCCCCGTTGAGGTCACGAATGTCATTAACCTTATCAATTCCCCTGATGAGCCTGAAAACGATGGTTTCGTTACTCCTCCCCCTCCTCCTGTACCACTTACTCCTGCATATTCTGATAGTTCTGTACAAGCCATGTCTATCTCCAGTTCCAGTCTAGGTTTCGAAAGCAGTTGTGCAAACGGAAGTATAAGTCCTGGAGGTGCAGGAGAAAGCAGTGCTGGAGAATCGGATGAAGAAATTACAACAACGACAACAATGGACAACAATGAGGATAACCTTCTTTCACTGACCATTCAAAAATCTAAGGTGCGTTTCTTAACCTTGCCCACAATTGAGGAAGAAGAACCGGAACCAAACACGCCAAAAAAAGAAGAAAGCCCAACAGGGTCGGATGGAGAATTGCACAAAAATTCGCAAGTGATCGAGATCGAGGATGATAAATTAGGGAATAATGAGAATAATTCCCCTAATGATTCCCTAATGATGGATTTATTATCGAATAATCTTTTTGGAGCACAAAATCCACTCGAAATGCAAATTCAAAATAGCAATGTGCAAAATTGAACCATTTTAAGACTACATTATGCTATAAAACTGCAAAAGCGTTCTTTAATAAAGAATATCAACATTCTCAATTTCCCCGTCTCAATTACCATTTCCACTATTATGATGAGACACCTTGAAATTTTGCATAATTGTTAAATTTTGCATGGAATTGCAGTAATTGTTAACTTAAGAAGTGTAAGTAATTTCATTTCGAACGTTGTTATCTCATTCCACTTTTAATAATTTGCAACTTTAGTTTCGTTGGCCTCTACATATATCGCTTTTCCAACCATCGCAAACTAGTGTGCGAGTGCGAGTTTAATTGCTCAACTTATCTTTTTAGGACGGAATAATTCAATCAAAGTATACATACAACGACGTAAAAATAACGAAATTCTCGTAAAGAATGCGACAAGGAAAAAAAATGCGGTGCGAACAAGTATATAAATAAATATGATCCGAGATTCGGGCATCATATCATGTGATCATATCCACAGAGCACACATTTACCTTCTCATATACTGGCGGCACCAGTTCTGTCGGCGACGACGCCGACACGGCGGAGATGCAATTTCGCCTTTTCGGTAGAGCCTTTCATTGTCTTCATTTCACTCTGCTTCTATATTTCTTGTGATCAAAAAGTTTCCTCTCCAACCAAAGTTCCAGAAATTGCCAAAAAAGAGAAAAGTAAGTTGAAAATTCAATACTCTGGTATTTTCAAAATTGTTTTCATTTTCGGAATTCGGAAAAATTCTAGAAAATCATGGTCTTAAGGGGCAATGGATAACGAGAAGGAGAAATGGTGGTGGTTACTCCAACCCGATTCAAACCTAATTCGTTCCCAGTTTTCCACTCAAAAATGAAGAAAAAACGGGCAAAACAACTCCCGGCTCTTTTACTTCTCCTCCTTCAGTTCTTCGCCTAGAAAATGTGTTTTGGTACCAAAATAATGCCAGATACTTCCTCTACAATAATTGGAGAACAGATTTTTCAAAAAATGTCCCAAACCCCCACAAATTTTGAAATTAAGATTGCATTTTAAGATTGTGGAAGTTTCTGAAGGTTTGCATCATATGATGGTGATTGGAAAAATTTTGAACGATTTTTTGTAAACATGAATTTTTGCCTGCTTGTGGCACTTTAAAATGACCATAAATCTTTACGGGCAGGGCGTTTATAAGTTTTATTAAGGGTTTAGGTGAGGACAAAGTGTAAAGATGAGTATAGCATAGCCTTCTTGTAATTAGTTTTTGTCTGGATTGGAGAGATGTTTAAAACTAAAAGAGTTAATTGTTCCAATCACAATTCTGTCCGAGTCATCATTTCCTCAAATAACTGTTCTGCGGTGATTTCCTTTCCTTTCGGTTCTGAGGGGGTTTCCATTTCGGACACTATAATTTAATTGTAAAGATAATTTAATTAGAGAACGCAGATAAAATAAATGACAATTGCAAAACTTACAATATGCTTCCAAACTCTTGTCCGGGGTTGCTTGCAAATCGTCAATCAGCTTTAGAAATGCTCCTTTTCTATGTCTCGGTACCACAAATCGCGTCAACTGATTTGCAGCGTCGTCTCGTTCTGATGTGAATTTATAAAATGCTTCCTTATAAAATGGGACGGTTTCCTGATTTCAGTAAAAAATTAATGTAATTTTTAATTATTCCATAAACGTTGCTTCTTTTTCTCTTTTACCCGGAAGACATCATCCCATGTCGAAGGTGTGTATCCCAGCACCTTCTTTGCCTTCTCAATAGTTACAGCACCCCTTGCCACAGAGGGGAATACGTTAAACTCTCCAGTGTCAAAGATCACTTCAATTCCCATGGCTTGAGACATCTTTTCAAAAAATTGTTGCAGGGTTAAAGGTTCCTCCAACCCTAGATTGTACACAGACTTCCAACTCTCTGGTTTATTTATGGCGAGATGAATCGCTTGAGCGACGTCTTTGACGTACACGTAGGACGTTTTTAGGTTTCGATTTTCTACAGGAATGAGGAGTGGTACCTGTAATGGTTGATTATTTTAGTATTCACTGGATAAGTTATCAGTGATAAGTATGCAGATAAATATCCATACCTTAAGAAAGTTATAAAACTGAATCCACATTTGATATGTCCACCTGCCAAATATTTATGTTGAAATTTTTATCAATTCAGTGATACTTTCTCCAGTATCTCTTTCATATTTTAATAAATAGCAAGATATCAACCCACCACCTGTCAGTAGTATCTCTTGGGCCGATAACGTCCGGCAGGCGGAAAATGACGTAGGGAATTTTATTTTCGGGGCTCCGGAGTAACTAATAAAGTTTGCAAGTCTTATTTATAAATTCGCATGTAAAAAAACCTAAATTTACATAAATTTTGCAAGAATTAAATATCTAAACGCACCTCCTCTCCCATAAGCTTATCATTCCCATACGAATCAGCCTCATTCAGCATATTTCTTTCTTCCTCTGATTCTGGACGCTTATCATCCCCCTCCCCTGCAATTCTGGGGAGCAATGAGCTTCTGCAAACTTCATAAATGGAATCTGAACTAATATAGATGTAAACCCCGACATCTTTTTCTTTCAGCAGATCCAACGTAGCCTCCAAAACGGTTGGGTTGTATGCCGAGAAATCCAGGACAATATCAATTCTAAGGTTTTCTTTGACATATGTGACGAGATCGGTGCAAAACTCCAAGTCTGACTCTTCCCGGTCACAATGAATTTCTTTTGCTAGTTTCGGTTTTATTCTGGTTCGAGAGTCGAAATACCAGTTACCTCGGGACACAAGAGTTACACTGTAGTATTGCGTCGGGTCTTCAAATAGCTTGTTCAGAACTTCAGATCCTGTCAAAAAAGAACGAATTATAACTTATTGTTTAATTCATGTTTAGTATAAATAAGTTTTGTATAAGTGACACCCAACCCACCAATGAAGCCATTTCCACCAAAAGCTAGCACTTTCTTGACCTCTTTCGTAGCCGGGTCCGAATCTTCTGCACAGGAATTCATGTTCCAAAGCACTATGAAATACGGTAGTGCAAAGAACAGTCTCATTTTAATTAAGAGCTTATTTTGTTTGTATAATTAGTTAAATAATTTAATGTTAGAAGAAATAATATACGCTTATTAACACAGCAGCCGAATACTGCTTCTTGTTAAGATTGCACTCACAAGTGGTAGTGTTTTAGTGTTGATGACTTCGACTATCCATCCGTCCATACTTTACAAGAAACTACCCATCCAAGAAACAAGTGAATCTTACTCAAACCTCAACCCTTTCCACTTCGTCCTTATTATGTTTAGCATTGAATGCTTACAGGATGCCATATTATGCATATGGATGTAAAATCAACCCGATAAAAAGCTAACCCACACACATTGTTGCCTGACTGGAATCGGACTACCCAACCTTGACAGGGTTAAAGACGCCACTAATTTCATACAAGCATACATCTCGTAGCTAAATTTCCTTCCACATTTGATTTACCTTTCACTTTATTGTTTACCCGTCTATTTTAAACTTGTGAACTTGAAGTCGTAAGAAATAATGCTTTCTTCTAGCATGACAAGCTGTAAATAATCAACCACGATGTGTGCAACGCAACCACTCACTCATTGCAAGAAATATGGTATGGATTTATGCAAATTGTTTTAAAGATGGCAAAATTACTTTCTTGGACCTATACTTACATTTGTGACATTAAATTATTTATTTGCACTGCAATATTGTAAAACAATCAGCCAAACATAATAATTTAGTACCAAAGTGTAAATTTAATTTTACAAGAAGTGGATTGGAATTATCGTCTACTTGAGCCTCAAAGAATCCATCATCAAAGACCAAATTGAGAAAAGAAAAACAATTATTATTTATTATAACTGCAAATTTGGAATAATGATTGAAATTTTGAAGTAGAATTCATGACGATGATGAGAAATTAGCTAGATCAGAAGAAGTTTTTACTTTAATTAAATGGAACTTAAAGTTTTGGGAAGTTTGTTATGTTAATTATTTTTGTATTTTAATTATAATTATTGTTTTTTAATTCTCCATATTTCAGTCCATCCTACGATTTTGCAGCCTAATAAATAATTTTAAAAACAAATATATTATTTGATTTTATTAATTAATTGCAACTTATCTTTGATCCTATCATTAAAACATACCTTTTTCTCTGCTTCTTTCGCCTTTGCCTTAGCACGGGCCTCATCTTTAGCCTTTCCTCCTTTCGGCTTGTTCCTGAACAGAATAATAATAATTATATTACATTTAATATTATGCTCTATTATAGTTAACAAGTTTACTTGCAGAACTTGACTTACTTTTCCGATTTCGCACTCGGTTTGGGTTTGAATTCGTCCTTTTTGGGTGGCATTTTTACTCTCTCAAGAAGTGCCTGCCTTCTACAAAGAAGGAATTCGAATTAATTCAATGCAAACAGATCCCTTATGTCTTAATTTCATTTATTAAGCAATCACTCACTTGTGACTTGACTTACCTTACTGTGTACTGGTTATCAATCAGTGGATTGTCAACTTTGTACGTGGTTGCTTCCGGATCAAGGGGCTGAAGATGTTGTTGGATCACAATATAATAATGACGAAGTACTGCCCTACGTGACAAAGCCTCTTTTAATATTAAGTCAAGGGACCCGACCTAATTCGGAGGGAACAACAGACAGACGGTGTGGATTTTCTTCTTTTGTGTGTGTGGTTCTTTATTTTTGGTTGCTTTGAATCTTTCACAATAAATAGTTACCGTTCTTCTCACCTAACGACGCTGGAAACGGTCGGGCAACTTGGGAATTTTGACATGGTTTTTGGATTGGGCATAAATAAGGGTGACATGATAACAGCTTACTTATCATTATGATAAGCACTAATAAGCAGCCTAATGTGTAGGATAATCAACAAGTTTCATGTGGAGGATTAACTTGATCCTCCACATAAAATGTGAAATGAGACAAACAAGATGAGACAAAAAATGAACGGAGTTTAGCAAATTCTAAGATTATTACATTAATTGTGCATAATATAAATTGTAAATTTCACTATTTGTGCAAAAATTTCTATAATTTCATAATTGCTAATAATAAAAATAACTCTAAGCAGAAATCAAGCAAAAAGATGAGACCCAAATGAGACTGAATGAGGCAGGATGAGATTTTCAAATATGAGACGAGACTATTTATGTATAATGCAATCTCATGTAAAATGACAGTGCATAAATACTTTGACTTTTGCAATAATGAATGACGGATCATATCAGAGATACTTCATTGCATTACATTAATTACCGCAGGTAACACATATTCACTTATCGATTGGTTATCGACCACTTGCTGCTCTGCTACAACTTTTGCACGAGTAAGTAAAGTAAAGTAGTAAAAAGAGAGACGCAAACCATAAATTATGGTCTATAACCAACACGCAGAGAAGACTGATAGCACCAGTTGGGTATACCCAACTGGTGCTATCAGTCTTCTCTGCCAACACGGGAACTAAACGTGCAGATTTTTTACTTACCAGTTTTTTTAGCAATCCAATCCAATTAATTTGTAATTTGCAAAAACTCCAGATATAAAATTAGCAAAACGTTAGTTGAACATAATGTCAATGAATTTTAATTTTTTTTAAGCTGCATGGGTTAAATAATAATTGTAAAATAAATAATAATGGTTGAGTTACAATTATTGTACTAATTACTTAAATATTTATTTA
>JAQFZJ010001403.1:0-10719 GCA_034695645.1 Folsomia fimetaria
ATTCAAATGGCATTATATTTTTGGAGGTAATTTGGTATTGTATGTTTTTATGTTCACGTTTTAGCTACAGATATGTTACAATTATTTTTACAAATTAGGAAAGCCTTGTCAATTCGATACGATTATGAACCACATTTACCCAAACCTCCACTTGATTACTCGCCAATATATGCGAATATTTTGGACAATGAAGGTATGTAGTTTGACTACCTAGATACTTAAATAAATCATGAATGCTCTTTTTGATGTAGGAAACGATATTGAAATATTTGAATTCAAAACCCGTGAAGAACTTGAAATTATTGCAACTGAAACGGATCAAATGAGAATTAACAGCCTTCTAATTGCTGAACGGATTTTGGGTGCTGCTCATAAAGATGTGATATTTAGAATAATGTAAGAATTAAATATATGTTACATATTTGGGGAAGGTCTTACACCAGAGCACCGCTCTAAATTCATGATTCGGCAATTGATAGGTACCGTGGCGCAGCAGAAGCTGACTCTTCGCATTATTTGGTTTGCATCCGTCTATGGCGATATGCTTTGCAATTGCGCATTATGAAGGATTCCATTGTAAGCATAACCCCCCTTAATATGATGTAATATGCGAAATTAACTAAAAATTTGCTTAAAAATTTGTTTATAAAAAGTTGTACGGTGATACCTGCTTTACTGCACTTGCGCTGGTATATATCAATTTTTCAAGTTTAATCAAAAATCAGTGAAACACATTTTTAAGACTTAATTTTATATTTTTATTTATTAATACAGATACGTTTGTACCTCGATCTTGATAGAAACGGTGACATTGATAGAAATTCACCAACTCATCCTCTTCGAGTTTCGGTAAGGGTTCGCAAATTTTGGATCTTTAACAATTCTGACATTGAATTCAACGTTCAGAGGGCTTATGATTATAGATAGTAGAATATGACTATAGATATTGTGTTTTGATTCATATCGTGTAATTAAATAATTTTGTGAGTCAGAAGTTTAATATATGTTTTTATTATATGTATCTGACAGGACCTCATTGGAACTTTCGAACTTCTAATGGAACAATTGCCAATTTGCTCTGAGATTGTGCGAATAAGGCCCGTCTACAAACGACAGCAAGAAAGCTATGACAGGTTTGTAATCTGGTTCACATGTACTAGTACTAGCGATAAACGAGTTAATTTATGATCTTGATCTCTATGTAGATGTCTTCGTTGTTGCACCCATTTGTTGTACCTTCTTATCCGAGCACCCAACAAAACTGTCGAACAGACTCAGAATTTAAGAAAGGTAACTTTTCATTTGGGTTAAAGCGCGTGGTAAATAGGATAATCCCTTGTTTGTAGGCTACAAATATGCTTTTGAGACACAACCTCAGAATGTGTAGTACAGGAGATACACTGCTTCATATGGCTGTTAGTCGTAACAACATTGTTCGTAGCCATTTCTTCGTGGATGATCATCAGGTATTCAAATCAGATTCAAGACAGTGATGTTCGACGAATACAAATTAAATTTAATGTTTTTAGGTGTATGTTTTCCCGTCAATTGAGGTCGCTTGTTTCCTCATTGATTGTGGTGCTGATGTGAACTCGGTGAATGATAACCGTGCTCTACCCCTTCACTTGGTAGTTTCTAGTGATGATTTTGATCTCAAGGTATGTATTTGTATATTAAGATGCTTCAAAACACAGATTTGTGTAATGTATTGCTTCTGTGCTTCTAGCTGGTGGAATTACTTTTGGATCACGGATCTCATGTCGACCAGCTGGATAACAGTAACCAAAACCCTTTGGTTATATTACAGTCTCGGCCTGGCATAGGTTTTTCCGCTTTGGATCACATTTCTTTAAAATGCCTATCTGCACGGGTTGTGTGCAAATTTAACATTACCTTCAAAGAAGAGGATTTGCCAAGAGAGTTGATACGATTTGTTGAACTTCATCGACCGACGCTTCCTTCTGATGATGGCAGATCTCAAAATAGATCACATCGATCAAACCGGCTGTAACTTTAAATGGCTCCATGATGTACCGAAGACTGAAGAGACTATGATTGTAAAATATAAAAAAAATCATTTTGATTGTTGTAATCAACCTCACTCAAAATATTGTTGCTCGCGTTAATCATTGATTTTACTACAGCCTTGAGCTTGTTATATGAAACTATTTTTAGAGGCACTAGTCGATACTTTTACATTTTTTTTATTTCTGTAAATACGAATTTAAATGTTCAAATGCTTAAAGCACTTTGTCAGTGCGAATCTCATTAAATTAAGCTGAATGTAAATCCCGGTAATGCATCTAGCTGTCATTGCATTGGGTACTGAACTAACTTAAAGTGTAATTTTTGTTCACTCATACCTAAACTGATTGTACTGAGAATGAGTTTGTTGTGAAAAATGTCGACGGAAATAAAACTTGTCGCCTATGTTACATTATGCATGTAAATGTTACAAACTAACAATAAGTGAATGAGTGTTGGTTAATAATATTATTGACGGATCGAACAAAAAGAGACATGTCCCCTTTTTTTCACCCTACTTCAATCGGGGCAAAGGCAGAACAACTGGAAGAGCGGATAGCAGTGTGGACAAAAGTTTGCTCACAAAACATAAAAAGTTGTGAAATTAAATTATATGGCTTATGTTTTTGTTTTATATTTGAAGTTTGTTGGAAGTGTAGTTTTTGGACAGGTTGAATTATTATGAGTTGACGAAAGGAGAGAGGGTTAAACTTTATCTAACTTTATAAGAAATCCAATTCATTGGCATTTGTTGACATCATTTAATAATAACGAAAATAAAACTTTACATTTGATAATGGAGACAGTGGAAGGCGTTGTTGGACGCAAAGGAACAAGATGTCCCTCTCCGGACATCGCAGATGACATGAATCTTCTTGCTCAAAAGCGAACCATAAAATTCTTCAAAGAGAAACGCTCCGTGGTGGCTGAAGACGATTCATGTTCTTCATCCGTTACGGTATTCCTTCAGCTTTGTTTTAAATTAAATTTCCGTTCAGCTTGTCTATATTACTTTACTAATATGTAATATATTATACATATTTTATGTGTGTAATATAGAAAGGACTTGAAATTGACAATGCAGAAGAAAAAATGGACCAAGACTTTCCACAGGACAATGAAGAGATTCCGACGCAACCAGTCGTCGCAGTCAGAGGAAAGCGAGGTCGTGGAAGAGGACGAGGCGTTCGTGGAAAACGGGGTAACGGGACCGGGCGAGGGCCAGGACGACCTAGGAAGATTATTGACCCTTCCAACTCCTTTGAAGACTCCCTTGAACAAATTCAACATAACGTGAAAGGAATGGTCCTTACTTCGAAAGATATCAACACAATTAAAGGCGAAGTATTATTGGAGAAAATAAATGCAGATGAACAAACTATAGATGTAAACAGGACTCTTGGTTTTTTGAAAATGGAGTCGGAAAATTTGTCAAGCATTTTCGATTTCAAAGAAGAAAGTTCATATCAACCAGGTTTTATACCAGGGTTGGATTTTTCTTCAGAAGATACTGGTACACCCTTCTCCAATAGCTCCGAAATTAAACCCGTGGCTGAGATTGTAGCAGCAATTACGGATGATTTCTTTATTCCAGAGGGTAAGTTTCTATTCATATTTCCCAGATCGAATTGTCAAATCAGCATGAGAAATAACTATTAAAATATTTCTTCCTTTCTGTACAACAGACGACAATGGTAGGGTTAGACGGAGTTCTAGAATAAAGTCTCTAGAAGGGCAGAAGGGCCGCGGACGACGAAGGGAAGTCGTTTTCTCGTCTATATCTTCTGTTGATTCTACGCTAAGTAAAAGTCTTTCAAACCTGAACGATGAGGACTCAAATTCGAATAGTGGTATCTTGGATAGAGTTTCTCCGAACGACTCCGTTTCTTCAGGAATATCGTCAATCGGTCTCCCTTGCCCTTCCAATACAGGCTCCCCGGCTATAAAATCAGACGATGGACAAAACTCAAAGCCGTTCAAAGTCAAGTCTCGGTGGCGTTATTCTGCTGATGCAGAGTCAATGAGATCGTTATCCATGGAGTCATTACCTGGACAATTGAGTAATGTGTCTATTGATGCTGAGAAAGACTCCAAACCTGTTGAAGAAGAATTTGTGCAATCCAGAGATCTCATAAAGAAAGCAGGACACTTAACGTATAACAAATATGACGTTGAACTAGTTGATAAACTCAAAAAATTCCAGGGGATTGAAGATAGTATATTTCGCAAGGAACGAAAGATCAGTAAAGAAAGCAAGGGGATGGTTTGTGACTGTTTTTTGACAAATGAAGATATCGAACGAGGAGAAAATGGTTGTATCGAAGATTGTTTAAATAGGTTGCTTATGGTGGAATGGTAGGTTTAATTTTTAAATATCAACGTTCCATCAAGGTTAATAAATATTTATTTGCTTATAGTGGTACCAGATGTCCAACCGGTGAGAGTTGGTTATGGTTGAGGTATAACTAGTGCTGTCTTAAATGATAAAATGATATTTTTATATGCTTACAGGTGAGAGTTGCATGAATAAAAAATTCCAGCGTAAACAATATGCCAATTTGGAAGTTTTCAAAACGGAGAAAAAAGGCCATGGACTACGTACTCTTCAGTCCATTCCAGAGTATGATTTTAAAGAACTGAATACGATGAATTAATAATAGTATATCGATATTCATTGTTTTGCTTTCAGGGGAGGATTTGTAATAGAATACGTAGGCGAGGTTTTAGATCCTTTTCAGTTTGAAAATCGTACTAAGGAATATGCCAAAGGAAACCAGGAACATTTTTACTTCATGGCTTTGAAGGCAGATTCCATAATTGATGCAACGCTGAAGGGGAATTGCTCGAGGTTTATAAATCACAGGTATGAAATATGAAATTTCACGCTAATACGAAACTAATTAGTTTCACAATAGTACTAAAAAACTGTATATACATTTTTGTTATTTCAAATTAATCCGTAAAAAATCAACATCAAATCCTTTCAAACACTTCAACCTTTCCAAATCGCTTGCGATTTTATTTTCAATATTTCATGTTCCGTCCTTCTCCCCCTCATCATCGAAATGCATTGAATGAAGAAGTATAATGAGATGCATTATAAAATTTGTATTCATATTTTTTCAATAGTTGTGAGCCGAATTGCGAAACACAGAAGGTAAGCAAGAATATTTAATATTTTGAACATTTTCTATCACATTCTGTTTGTCTTTCAGTGGACTGTAAACGGGGAACTTAGAATTGGATTTTTTACGTTACGGGACTTAAAACCGGGCGAAGAAATTGTATTCGATTATCAATTTCAACGATATGGGTAAAGGATATATATGCTATATATGCATTGTTGATTTGTATGAATATGAAATATTCTAACTGTAGGAAGAAAGCTCAGCGATGCTTTTGTGGTACTACAAGCTGTAGGGGATGGATCGGAGAAGAGGATGAAGACGAAGTGGAATATGAGGATAAAGAAACTGATGTAGCTGAAACGGAGGTGCCAAGCCCTGGTGGAGAAACAGAAGCGTTAGCACTAGAAAAGGCAGAAAAAAAGAAGAGACGAGCCCGACTTGCAGCTGAACGCAAGCAGAGAAAAAATGATAGACTACGAATTTTGGAAGATGTTGCGGTATTTGAATCCTTGATCATTTTAACAAAATTACTGAAAATGAATATTGTGAAATTGTAATGAAATTGTTTAGCTGGAAGAAGAATTGAGTCAATTAGAAAGAAGTGGTCTGAAAAATCGAACACATACTCTTACACTCAGTCGATTAATGGTTCGGGCTGAAAAGTGGGATGACCGGGAACGTATTCTGAACATACTAATTAATGGGTATGTTATATATCATGGGTATACTATTCTTAATTACTTTTTACATTATCCCCCTTACAGCGATCCGGCATGCCGTCGATTATTTTTGGATTATCGAGGTTTAAAATTGATGTACAATTGGATGATTAACTTACCATTGCCGGTCACTGGTTCAAGGGAGCAGCTGATTAAAAATGAAGAATATCATCTTTTGGTAATTGATTTTTATCCGTTTATAGATTTCTTGATTTTACAGCGCCAATTTTTCTGGTTTATCCTCGAGTTGACTTGGAAAATTTATTTTTCAGTTCCTGAAAACGTTGGCCTCTTTATCAATTCCTAACAAGACGATGTTGCTAGACAGCAAGGTTTTGTCGCTCATCGTATCATGGTCAAATGTACCTGAGAAGACGCCCGTTACTTTAAAGCTTAGTCCTTCTGATACTCCCGTGACTTTCACACAAGAAGTGAAGGATAAGGATATAGCCATAGGTGACTGTCCCATAATAGTGGACCCCGAAGTCAGCGAAATCAAAGAAGAACCTGATAAAATGGAAGTGGACTCCGAAATCTCCAAAATTCTCCTTCAATCAAAAAGAAGTCCAATTGAAGAAAACAAACAAATGGAAGAAATATACAACGTTTGGACCTTTAAAAACATTGCAGACTCTTTGGTATCGTCCTGGGCAGACCTCAAAGAAGTATTTCGAATTCCAAAAAAAGAAAGGGTGGAGCAAATGAAAGAGCATGAACGTGAAGCAGATAAAGGTTCATCTCCACGACAAATGGATTCTACAAACAACAGTTATTCATATGACCGAGATGGGTTAGTAGTATGTATTATTAATATATGACAGTGATGAAAGTTAGTTGTTACTATAAAAATGCTTTGATTTAGTCGATCAAAATGGGGAACCAGTCGAAATGGAAGAGATAGACGTCTTCCAGTGCCGGACTCGTATGCTATTTATCGTGGTCAATCGAGAATGCAGGATCTCTACCCTCATTTGTCAAAAGAGGAAAAGCGCAAAATGTTTGCACGTAAGGTGGCACAGGAAGAAGAAGATATGCGTCAACGACGGATGCAGGATGATATGATTGTTATGCATCAACATCGTTGCCACGCTCTTGGTCTAGATCCTAGCATTACACCTGTGGTTGATATTAGCGGTCATTATTATCTTGACCCGACTACGATAGAATGGAAAAGAATTATACCACATGGTAATGTCATAACAGTGGTGACATTTTAATAAGTGTAGAATTTAAAATTTGACAATATATCTATTACAGATCCGGGACTTCCTCCTGGGATTCAACAGATGCTAAATGCTGCAAAAGCTAAAGAAACTATTCAACCTCTGCAACCCATTGAACCGGAGTATGTTTTTCCCCCTTGGCCAGAAGGTTTACCACCTCCTCCTCCTTTACCTCCTGCAATATTGCCAGGTATGTAAGTTACTTCCGCCTATGAAATTCACATGCAGAACTTGACCCTTGCCAGCTAAAAGTATTCACTGATGAGTTTGTATTCTGCATTCAATTTTTTTAGATGGATGGAAAATGGCAGTGGACGATGAAGGCAGATGTTATTACTACCATATTAAAACCCAACAAACACAGTGGACGCCTCCGACAATTGAAGATTGTCAAATGGTGTTGGTGGAATCTAGTGAATCATCAGACTCGGAAGTTTTAGAAGAAGGAGACACTTCTACTGGCGTAAAGCAACCATCCCCCCAGAGTAAATCTGTTCCTACCTTAAGGACAAAATTATTTGAGCGGGCACAACGCAGAAAAAAGACTGGTTTGGTACAAGAAAGAATTATAAGTGTAAGTAAAAATATTGCGAATTTATTTGGGACAATTTTTTTTAAATTTTTGTATTGCACTGCAGCCAAGAACTGAAGATGATAAATCAACAATAAGCAAGATGGTAAGTGAAACAACAGTAACAAACCAACAAACTAACACCCCAACATTACACAGATAAGGATGGGTAAGCTAAATGTTTCCTTGTTATTAAAAGGTAATCCGAGCAAGAAAGCTTGAAGTTTTGGAGGAAAAAAGAAAAGCTACTGAAGACGCTAAGGTTGACCAAAGCAAAGATAACAATACCAAGGAAGAGGGCACTGAAGAGTCTGAGCTTAAAGAGGTTCCTAAAACTTCGTCTCCCAATATTATAACACCTGATGTCGAAATTCCCCTTTCAATTTCCGGAGATGACGATGATTCTGACGAAATTCATGCGTCCTCCTCTCCCATTGAAACGGAATTAGATATTTCTTTGGCATCCCTTACTGACGATAGTTATGGATCCCCTACCCAACTGACAGATAGTAACGTTGTCATTCCAGGACTTGGTTTTGATCCAAGAGATCGTGTTTCGACTCCATCGACGTCTTCTGCACCAGCTATTGTTTTAAAAAAGGAACGAAGCTCTAAACACGAACGAAAACATAAGACGATGGCATACAAAAAGATTGCATCCGATAAAAGTAAAGAACAATTTCGAAGTCAGATTGCCAATGTGGTCGTCATGCATTTGAACTACTATAAGAAACCAGATTGTAAAACTGGAAGAATAACGTCAACAGAAGATTTTAAGCATCTCGCTCGGAAGGTTTGTCATATTTCTCTATTGTATACTTCTTCATATATTACCGATATGCTGGATTTATTGGTTATTTTGTTGCAGATGACTCATGCCATTTTGTTGAAAGAATTAAAACACTCTCGGGAAGGCAAACCCCTTGAGGTTACTGAAGGAGTAAAGCAAAAGACGAAGGCGTATGTTAAAAAGTTTATGGGAAGATTCGGCTCAAACTATATTCCATCTCCTGAGGATAGCAGTCAGAAATAAAGACAGTGAGATAATGAATGTTTTTTTCAAACAGTTGTGCCGTTTCAATTGTTGGTTGATATTTTTTATAATATTTCGTAGACTTACTTATCTTTGTGACAAATCTCAGTAATAAAATATATATATAATGTTAATAATAATATGTACATAGGTATACTGACGATACAAAAGTTTATTCAAAAGTTTTCGATTTTATTCTAAGTCCAACATAGTAACTACTAATCACAATTAAGTTTAAATACTGCGATTGTACATGCTTACCTCTATGCAAATATATCTAAGTACACACATGCCAGAGTTTAAATTGTATGGGTTGTGTTCTGTTCTGTGTTTTGCGTACGTACTTATTCTCTCTCAATTTACAGATCAGCTAACCTGGTATTCACGGTGTCAAGCATAGGAAGAGTTCTGCAAAGAAATATTTAAACCAACATCTTCGTTTTTATCAGTATTTGCTGGTCGATTAATATCTTCAGAAAATTCAAAGTCCAATTCCACATCCACTTCAGAGTGTGAATCAGTGTAACTCGCACTGGAATATGACGACTCATCATAAGAAATTGAAGAGTTTGAGTCTGAAGAATCATCTGCAGTTATTCTTCGAATAGTTTCATCATGTGCAGAATTAATACTTCGATATGATCTTATGAACCAAATAACGGAAACTAAACTGGCCACTATTGCAGCACATATCATTCCAAAAATAAGGAATGTTTCCCAAGTCCCTCGGTGAAGTTTTACAGCTAAACCCCTTCCCTCTGAGCTGGGATGTTTCTCTGCATAAAGATGGGATGGTACATAGTATTGGGACACATCTTGAAAATTGTTAGTTGGTATTGAGTTGTGATGAGGCTCTTGTTGTTGTTGGGTCGAATCCGCAATATGATGATCCACCGCATCTCCACCTCCATGCAAGGCATTCCCAGCTCTTGGTGCTATTTTTATGATCCGATTGAAGTCAAGGGATTTCGCTACACTTGTTTCCCGAGGAAGTGTTACGCTAAAAACAAAATATGATGATGATTAACATATTTTAATGAAAGTGTTATCTTTATTTGCATCATTCTCAGCCATAATGGGGAAAGTCTCAATTGACCCCACACAACCTCTTGACAAAGGAGAAAGTCGTGTCTCGCACTCACCCTGCTTTCACGGTGAATGAGTCCGGCGATACAGAACATACAACCACTAAAAATCGCAGAACTATATTATTCATTTTGGTATTAAGCAAATGTTCATTAGCATAGATATACAAACGTAATACAGAAAATGTAAGAAATTCTCATAATAACCCTATTTTGTTAAATCGGGTGTTAATTAATTTTGTTATAAAACTGTGAACTTACCAAATCGGCGTGCACTATGAGTCAAAATTGGGACGTTCTCTTGTACTGTGATAACGCTGGTTACCTTCGATCCATCCACCACCGTGCTTCTACAATCTTTGTGTCGAATTTTTAATGTGTATGTTGTTTGCGGGCTGTAATTAGTATAAATAAATGAATTTTTATTGCACCGTATAAATAAAACAAAAATATATCTCCTGCAATGCTAAATGAGGTCAGCACTAGGATGCCAAAGAAAGCCTATGGCAAAAAGAGCAAAGTGCGATTCGCGTAACACAGTGATTTATCTCTCTATCTCATTGATTTGTCTCAATCGCCGCAGAGTCATTTGTTTTTTTATGATGCATATTTCTTCAGTGGAAGTCCAGTGACTGAGCAACTAGAAACCGATTGACTCAAGACTTGAAAGCGAAATGTAGTAGGCAATGAAAGTCAGCATCTCTTGGCAAAGGCATCTACCCTTCTTTATAAAGTGTTTTCTAATTGAAAAATTGCCTGGGAGGAACAGAAGAGCCTCTGGCCTTGGAGAGGTGTTTGCGTAATATGTAACACTGAAAAGGAGCATCAGTAACATTGTGGTACTTGGTTTACAACTTGTGTGAGATTAGAGATACGATAGTTTACAAGATTTATGTAATAGCAATCGCCTGGGTCGGACGGCCACTCAACCGCTC
>JAQFZJ010001404.1:0-10719 GCA_034695645.1 Folsomia fimetaria
GGTTTAATTTAATTAACAGTAAGTTAGTATAATGCCACTACCTGGGTCGGGCTATGCAAATTTGCACTGTAGGTTTTATATTCTGCTAAAACATAATATTTTTCAGAACAACCATAAAATTGTGTGAAACGATACAATAATGTACAAGAATTTAAAAAAAGAGCAAAATATCATTATAAAAATAAGTCGTAGCGTTTCTGTTATAATAAATAAACAAATAATAAAGAGCAAAACTTACCCATGCATCCCGTTGTAGTCAGTCACTTATTTAATTACTTCTTTGAAGGCAGTCTCATCTATCGTTCAATTCATTTCATAAGGGTCAGTTGTCAGTTTATTATAAAGTGCAACACAGTACGGTACAGTGAGAGTAAAATGGGCGTTTTATTTTTACTTGTTTTTTTTTTGTTTTGTTCCTTGTCTGCAATTTTTAAAGAAGGAATGAAAGTGGCGTGGCCGTAATTGTAATGGTGGTCACATGCTGATGACCTTTATGAATTAAATGAATGAATTTTATAAAGAATCTTTTGGGTTCCATTTTATTGCAAAGGGAATTTTGTCTTATATATTGAATAAGGCACTACTGACTGTATTCATGATACAATGACTTTTCTGTCGGACACAACGCAACCCCAAGATATCACCACACCACACACGTTACAATTACAGAAACCTCTCTCTTAATAATTAAAAAAATGAAATTAACTAAATACGACAAATTTTTCGGGAAATAATGCCGGGCTAATAAGATTAATTGAGCGATTGTGGGTGCCGCCTGATAATCGTGCCCATTCGTTCCTTATTTATGCATAACTTTCAAAGTAAGTACAAAGTAAGTACAAAGTTTTTCTGAAAGTGGATTGACTCTCTACCATCTTAATCAATCTGCATAGTATAAAAATCATTCAATAAATAATACAAATATCTTATCATCAGTAAAAAAAACATAGCATAATTTTGTAGATGCTTTCATTACATCATTACCTACTTTTTACTTGATACCTATAAGTTGAAGTCGCGTGTTGGACTAACAGGGTGCAATTAACTCATCACCACCGGGATTATTCACCTCTTTCCATTCCCACATACATACACGCTGCCACCACTCAACATCTGCCGACAACCGAAAAAAATACTCTCGTAAGTTTTTAAATATTCTTATCTTCTTAAAAACCACACCCTTACAAATACAAGGAAGTGGAATAAAACTGGAGGGTGGGTGGTGGTGGAATTTAATTTGAAGTTCAAATTTAAACACTTCCTTCCGTTATAACTGTCTTTCTTTTAATTTCGTTCCTTATTTCTTGTTGAAAAAGATCATAGTGAAATAATTCGTGTAATTGCTTCATTCTTTTTTGGTCTTCATTTATCTACCTCCTTCCATTTACGACGGACCTGGTGGTGATGGTGTTTTTGTGTCATCGCCTATTTCGACACTTGTTCCATCCATCCATTCTTCGTCCCTTGTCATCCTTGCATCGTGATTCATCCCATCATCTTGCAAAAACTATTACTACTACACCATCATTGTTGCAGATTATCATGGCGGAAGATAACGTGGCTAGCAAGATGACCAATCTGAGTACTGGGGATGAAGGAGAACAACAACAGAAGAAGGGTGGGTGCCCCCCACAGAAGAAGGAAGAAGCTGCTGGTGGTGGGAGTGGTAAAGTCGCTCTCAAAGTGCCCAAGGTAATAATATATATACGTGTAGATAAGTAAGGAAGAGGAGCAACAAATAAAATATATAGTGATTGTGTAATGTAGTCGTAAATAATGTTCCCCTCATTAAGTTTTATTTGTTGCAATATAATTTTATTGGAAATATTAAGTTAAATCATCACTTTTACTTGCTTTTAGGGTACTCGCGACTACAGTCCGCAACAAATGGCTATTCGAGACAGTGTGTTGGCCAAAGTTGTCAAATGTTTCAAACGTCACGGTGCAGAAACAATTGATACTCCGGTTTTTGAACTTAAAGATGTTCTCACTGGAAAATATGGAGAGGATTCCAAACTCATTTACGACCTGAAAGATCAAGGCGGCGAAATTCTAAGTCTCCGATACGATCTTACCGTTCCTTTTGCAAGATATTTGGCAATGAGTAAGATTAGTTCGATTAAAAGGTATCATATCGCAAAAGTTTATCGTAGAGATAATCCATCCATGAATAGAGGACGATTTCGCGAGTTTTATCAATGTGTAAGCGTAAAATTTGCAAATTTAAAATGTTGTCAATTTCAATATTAATTTTTTGGGTTTTTACTCATGACAGGATTTTGACATTGCTGGTACTTATGACCCCATGCTCCCAGATGCCGAATGTGTCAAAATGGTTGAAGAAATTTTGAATTCGTTACAAATCGGAGAGTTCCAAATCAAAATCAATCATAGGAAAATATTGGACGGAGTATTTGAATTGTGTGGCGTCCCTGTACAAAAATTTCGAGAAATTTGTTCCTCAGTTGACAAACTTGATAAATCCCCCTGGGAAGAAGTTCGAAACGAAATGATCAATGAGAAAGGATTAAGTCCTGAAATTGCGGATAAGATTGGGGAAAAGGTGAAAGTTTCTGGAAAACCTGCTGATGTGATAAATACGCTAAAAAATGATCCCGATTTTATGAGTAATGCTACTACCAAACAAGGCTTGGAGAGCATGGAAACCCTCTTCAAATACTGTCAACTCATGGGGGTGGAGGAATCATGCCTTAGTTTCGACTTGAGCCTTGCTCGAGGATTAGACTACTATACGGGCGTTATTTATGAAGCTGTGTTAATAAGTAAGCATTAGTAGTTTAGTTCGTACATATGCTCTTATTTAAGTTGTCTTTTTCAATTACTAAACAAAAACAACTTGTTATCATTTTCTAGGCCGTGGCAAAGGTGGGCACGCAGTTGGCGTTGGCAGCATTGCTGGAGGTGGCCGCTACGACACTTTGGTTGGGATGTTCGACGCGAAAAAACGTAACGTTCCCTGCGTCGGTGTTTCGATCGGGGTGGAACGCGTATTTAGTATTTTAGAACAAAAAGCAGATAAAAAAGTTAGAACAAATGACACTCAAGTTTATGTTGCAAGTGCTCAAAAAGGTTTAGTTGATGAAAGAATCAAAATCTTATCCACACTTTGGAGCTCTGGAATCAATGCTGAACATTCCTACAAAGCAAATCCGAAACTACTCCAACAATTGCAATACTGTGAAGAGATGCAGATTCCTTGGGCTTTGATAATTGGAGAGGGAGAGCTGGAGAAAGGTGTGGTCAAACTGAGGAATGTGACCACCCGAGAAGAAATAGAAGTTCCAAGGGATGATCTAATTTCTCAGTTGAAAGTACGACTATCCTAAATAATTCTTTCTACTTTTATTTGTTTTGTATTGGAACAATGTTATGCGAAGTGATTGATAGTTACCTCTAAATTAAATTCCTCTCAGCCTAGGCGCATTATTATTAGCTTTAATTTATTTAGCGACATGCTTAAATTCTATCTCTGTATAAACAAAATCTTAAGAAGAGAAGATAGTTTAGTATTAAATGAAACTTTTCAATAGGATTGTTTAGCTATTCCTCATTTTCAGAAGTAGCAAAAGCAGCTCTATCCTCCATTATTAGTAATTGATTGTATTGTTTTGTTGGTTAGATAAACATGTTTTCGTAAATAACACTACATTATGTTTCCTCCTGGTGATAGTTGTGCTTGGATTTGATATGATTGAATGTTTTACTTAAATTATATCATAAATATACATTTTATATCCAATACGTATAAAAATGGCATACATAATAAAATTAAAACAAACTAAAACTAACAATTTTATTAGATAAAAAATTAGTATTCATTTTCTTCACATGCATTCATACAATAGACAAATGCAGGCAGTTCGAGTAATTAATGATATTTCAAAAGTTTGACTTTTGTGACTACTTTTTATAAATTATTATAGACCTTGTATACAGCACATGGATTTTGTAGTACATGGGTTTTATATGCTGATTACCAATACCCACTGACGGTGTACTAACTGATGAGATTATTGCCATTTGTATCTATCCCTCCATCCAACCATGAAGTAAGTAAGTATAAGCACGTATTAGTTATTTTATTTTATGACATTATTCCATGTGCATGGTTTAATACATTTGCAATTTAGTCAAACTAACACTAAAGCCAAGCCACTCATATAAATCCCATAAATAAGGTGTTACCATTTCATTGTTCTCTCTCGCATTACTACTACTGTCATTTCCATTTTCCCATTGAAATTGAAATTGAACCCAGCTCTCTCATGATCATTTCCTTTCACATTATATTATTCAGAATCAGATTCGCCAATCCGTTGTACAGAATGAAACTGGTGGTGGAAGTTAGTCTGTGCAAATATTTTTTATTATTATTATAATGTTGATGCAGGGCTTACTACTTCAAGTCAAGTGTGAATTTGAAGAGTTGCAGTAGTTGCAAATTTGCTACAAATAAGTGTGGATTAGTATTGTTGGTGATGGTGATTTTACATTTTACATGACAGATGAGTAAACCAGACATTTTCATCCTTAACAATTTTGTGAATCCTCTTCCAACTTTCTCCTGCTTAGGCAACATTTAACTTGTGAGACACGAGTGGGTGCGGTTTAGTTTGTGAAATTAGTGATTCAGTAGTGACTCCATATTATCCATATATATAGTTTTTGCATAATCTCCAGGCAGACTGTGTCCTGGATGGATGGATTCTTGTGCAAAAAAGTGTACATCTTCGTTTGGCAACCCTCTACTACTACTAATACTATCCTGTGATTGAACACCTCCCCCTATTTCATCTCTATTTGCTTAGGTTGCAAAAAACTTGACAAAATCCTTGATCATCATCACCATCAACAAATACCTCATAAGAAGTTGTAGGTAGGCAGGGTGAATGTGAAAATCCAGCAGAAGAAGACCGAATTATTGCGAGTGTCTTTAAACGGAGGATTTGTGCCATTCTGCCTCCTACAAGAGAAGATTCCATTCTATGTGTAATAAAAGCATTCAATTCAGTCAAGTGCACTGGCCTGGCCTTCTTCCAATACGAATACATACAACCCTTTCTATATCTTATACTTCTTATTATTACATCCACACTTGCCGTGCTTGCTAATAAACTGTAAAGTTTATATATTGCTTGAGGCAGTGTTTGGTGGTCTCTGGTCTGGTGGTGTTGGTTAAATACAGAAATAATGCTATGTTGCACATTTAAAAAACCCGTGTGGATGGATTGGATTAAAAGGTAGTTTACTGTGCCGACTTATTTAACAGAGAAAACCCGTAAATAAGAACAAGAGAGGAGTAATAAATAAAGAGAAGAAAAAGACTTTTTTGTATTTTTATGGGAAATCATTAAGATCTATCATTACTCTTTTACTGATACTCGCTCAAGAAAAAATAATCGTTTTGATAAGAACTTATTGTCAACGTTGGTTTTATTCCTTTTCCTTAAATCTATACGTGTAAGGGAAATGACCATCCGTTGTTGGTTGGTGGTACTATTAAGAAGAGAGACTTATTGCAACAAATAATGCATGTATTATTAGCAAAATATTAAGTGTACTGCAGTGTGTGCCAAATTACCAACCACAAAGTATCCTTCCTTCCTTCCGTCGTGGTATGTACTGGTATTAATGATATCGATTCAACAAATTATTATCCAAATCACAAATACAGCTACTTTTCAGTCCAGTCCAGCCAGAAATTCCGATAAAGTATTGTATTCTACAATCCGCAAAACTGGATCAATCAATTAATTTCGTCGCATTCTTTTAGAAGAAGCCAAACCAAACCAGACTAATTTTTACGGAATTTAACATCATGGCTAAGTTTTAATGACAAATTAAGGAATAATAATAATTATAACAGACTTTATTAAGAAAATGAGTGACTCATCGTTATCATCATCATCTTGTTTCTGGCTGCTGCTGGAGGAGAAATGTGTACTTTATTACGGAACAAACTGGAGCAATAATAATAATAGTAACAATTTTGTTATTATACAACAAGAAACAGGAGCAGCACGTCTCTAAATCTAGTCACATTACTGTTCTTTGGTAAGTAAATTCAAACCGGATACATTTTACATGTCATATATTATATTGCTATAAAATCTCAATAAGCATTTGTAAATTGTTTACTAACTTCAGAAATGAAAGAATGACACCAATTTTTAATTAGTAGTGTAATTTCCTTGTGGATTTCCTTAAATTGGCGAATATTTGGTAGGTAGTAGTTGGTGTCAGTAGTGCTACTGACTCAGTAGTCATGTCAGTAAATTACTAGCAGTAGGTGACACCACATTGACATGAGTTGCACTTTGATCTTGTTTTTTTTGCACAAGTAATTAAAGGGTTGGCAAAAAAGCCATACATTTGCCATTAATTTGGCTACTTTTTATTACCACTAAAAACAAAGCCAACAGGGAACGGGGATTCCATTTTGATGGTGTGTATATGCAAATAATTGGGTAATTAGGTAGCGAGTCCAATTAATTTGACGTCGGTTTCTCTGCTGCTCCAGTAAATGTAGCTGTTGTTGGGACTTGTGGTTGAAACCCAATTACTCTAATTAATTTTGAAGTAAAAGTGCTTTAAGTAATTACAAGGGTTCATCAAGTCCAAATTATAAACTTGTCATAATGTTATAATTAATTACTTTTGTTATGCTTTTCAGTTGCATTCCTCCAACCTCAAGAAGCAGGATGACCCAGGTGGATTCATTCCTTGAAGGGGAGAAAGACTCGTCAAAGACGACTCCAAAGAGTGGAAAATCGTCCTCTTCGTCAAATGAATTGGAAGTCTCCATGTCAGAATCTAGCAATCACGGCACCCATCATCACATGAACACTTCAACATCAGCCCCAAAGTCTATAAGAATCTATCAAAATGGACACATTTCCGATCTCTGTCGCCCAGTTTTTCTCAATCCCCATAAATCTCATAGCTGGTGTGAAATTCTTCAACTCTTGCAACAAGGCGTAAGTCTCCCAGTCCAGAAAGTGTTCACTATTCATGGGAAACGCATCTCTTCTTGGATGGAGGTTCAAAAACTTCATGAACTTGTTGTTTGTGGGCCTGAGCGTTTCAAAATGTTACCATATGGCAAAGAATCGTCTCCAGCGAGCCATGCTAATAAGAAACAACTGATGTTGGTAGAACCAGTACAAATGAAAAGGACCATGGAAGGGAGGAGGAGCCTGGCAAAATCTGTGATTGTCGAATCGTCTTGTTTACCAGAAAATGAGAATGTGCTCAGTCTAGCAAATAGTAATCCACTCTCAAAGACTTTATCAGAACAGGATGTTTCTGCTATGGAAAAATGTGCAAAAATTAGGGCTAGGCAATCATCGCCCAAACCAAGACCAGTGTCTGCATATCATCATCATCCCAATATGTCCTCTTCGGCGGAGAGAAAGTCACTAGGGTTCTCCAGGATTCCTATTCCTAAAAGGGTCAGTACTCCTTCGGCGTCGACAAATAGCCACAATGCTGTTGCCAACTCCTCCACTCCTGTTACTTCATTCCCTAATAATTTTGCCAAAACAAGTAGGCGAAATGAACAGAAAACGGGTAGTGCTGGTGAAACGATGAAACAAACAGGTGAGCATTATTTGGTATTACTTAAAAAGTTCATTTATAGTTCTTGAAATCCAAATTTCTTTTGTGGTTTTAGACTCTTCTAAAAATGAGTTTATACGACCCCGTCTGGTAACAATAATTCGTCACGGGATGAAACCAAGAAAAGCTGTTCGTTTCCTCCTCAATAAGAAAACTGCTCGATCCTACGACCAAGTATTGAACGAGCTGACTGAATCTATCAAACCAGCTTGGGGAGCTGTTAGAAAAGTTTATACTTTATCTGGATCTGAAGTAATTCATTAATTAATACAACAATTGAGTTAATTGCTTTCGTGTGGATGTTTCATATAATATTTATCTTCACTTATTTCAGGTCGCTAGTTTAGAAGGCTTTTTCGGGGAAGATGATATATTTCTAGCATGTCCAAACGATCGTTTGGGAACGAATGACTTTGATTTAGACTCTGAAGGTAACTAAAACCTACAGCTTTGACAAGTATCGTCATATGCAATATATACTGATTAACTTAAAAACTCTCTTCTTACAGAATGTAAATCCATTCAACCGTACGTTAAAGCATTGATAACTTGCAAACAAGCCCGTTTCGAAGGATTGGAAGCCTCCCGATCTCCCCACCACAATCGGCGACCAAAATCCTGCTCAAATTCTCAAAATCAACCATCTCCATATCCTGCTCATCCAAAATATATTCCTGTGACCCACTTCCCTACACTCATCATGGATAAATACTATGTTGGGAATATTATTGGGGATGGCAACTTTGCAGTGAGCTTCTCTTCTTCATTTATTTTTATTGTTTGTTGGATTGATTAACTGTATATAAATTTTTGTAGGTTGTGAGGGAATGCACTTCTCGCGAAACTAAAAAGCGGTTCGCTCTTAAAGTTATTGATAAAGCGAAATGTAAAGGACGAGACGCTCCACCGGAACATGAAGTCAAAATTCTCAGCATGGTTTATCATCCAAACATTATCGAGATGTTTGAACAATTTGACTTCAGAAATGAATTGTACATTGTACTGGAACTGATTGAGGTGTGTGTGTGGTGAAAGAATGCACTTGGTTATTGGTGAAAATTAATAATACATTACAATCTTATTTTATTATTTTGCAGGGCGGAGATCTTTTTGACGCTATTGCTGTCGCTACTAAATTCACGGAGGATGAAAGTGCATCCATGACCCGCGACATTGCATCTGCCTTGGCATTTTTGCATTCGTTGCGAATCGTTCACAGGGATATTAAACCGGAAAATTTGCTGGTTGGTAGTAAATACTAAATTCATACTGGAACTGGAATCTTGATAATGATAAATCATATTTATAATTAATTATATATTACAATTATCCAGGTATATACCCAACACGATTCTAAACGAAGAATCAAACTTGGAGATTTCGGCCTAGCCAAAATAGCAGACGGTCCTTTATATACCATTTGCGGAACACCTACTTACGTTGCTCCAGAAATTTTAGAGGAGTCTGGATATAGCTTAAAAGTCGACATTTGGGCGCTTGGTGTCATCGTTTACGTTCTCCTCTGTGGATTTCCCCCATTTGTCAGCCCCACAGGGAAACAAGAAGATCTTTTCGACCTGATTTTAGCAGGAGACTACGATTTTCCAGAGGAGCAATGGCATCACATTTCCGACCACGCTAAAGACATTATACAACGAATGATTGACAGAGATACGGATATGCGACCTTCCGCCGCTGAGGTTCTCGGGCATCCGTGGCTTGTGGTAAAAAATAATGCGTCTAATGCTCCAATGATTGATTTAAACAGTTAACAAAGTAACCCACACTAACCGCACTAATCTGCATTTTTAGGATGACAACGAACCTCCTCAACAGAAGCCACCCCCTCAGTCAGACTTCAATTTCAAAATATTTCAAGCCATGGGTCTCACTGCGTTGTCTCAATCCCAGTCATAAAATCTCACCCAATTCTTCATCTAGAATCCAGAAATACAGATATATAGGAACCCCAAGGACAGTTTCCGTCAATGCTAGTCCATCTTAGGGGAAGGTGTGCATCTAATAAGTGTGGACCACCGCCCTCAAAATTGTGCAATTATAAAGCTAAAGCTCGACACATTGATCGACTAGAAAAACAAATTAGATCGTAAATCAAATCAGTTTACTACTTTTATCCCACCTTTTATTTTTCACCCATCGTTCTGTTATACTTTTATTGTATTTTCCAATTCTTAATGATTCCAGTTCCAATCAGTTGTTTTACTAATAATTATTGTTATTGTTATCAATCTGATACTGAAAAAATGGTACAAACTCTTACAAAACCTGTCATCCTATTCCATCCTATATCCATCTAACAAATTTGGAGGGACGGAGGTTATTCTATTATGAAAACTGGCAAAAATCTCTGCAAAAAATCGGCACTAATACAGTACTATTACTACCCGTAACACTATTTTCATCATTGGAAAGGGGTGCAAATAAGAACTATTAAATTTAACAATATTATTATGCTCTGCTGCCACTTTTTCATTGATACTGATACAGATACTGGATGTGTTATTCCTAGCTTTATTAGCTATTTTATATATTATTTTATTTATGTTGAAACTGTGATCCAAATATTTAATATCTAATTATACGCCACGAGTTTTGCAATTCCTTAGTCCTAATAATATTTAAAAGATCGCGACTATTGTGCTTGTCACATTTATATGTAATATATTTATTATTTATGCTGACAATTATTAGGTCTGCGGTGTGGTGTACCTTTGCATAAACAATGACTATATTTCAAAAAAGCAATTAAATGAATGATTTATTAAATTTTAGTGTATAATAAAAACGACGAGTATTTTGCTATTAGAAAGTTCAATTTATTGATTTATTTGTTAATTATTTAACAGTTTCTGAGAGATTGTAATAATAATTCCATTGATAAACCTTCACCACTGAGACAGAAATTCAAGAAAATGCCCAAAAAATGTGTGAAATTGTTCAAAATTCCCGAGTCTTTTTATCCGCAGCTTTAATGGAGAGATACATGTTCAAAGCCTTGACCCTGAGTCGTGACCAAATGACGTGATTTGTTAGTCCAAGCATTTGTGCCGCAGCCAACCC
>JAQFZJ010001405.1:0-10718 GCA_034695645.1 Folsomia fimetaria
AGCGGACGTTTTGTCAACGTAGTTGCTCAACTACCCGATAGGTGGCGCAACTGATGGTGCTCTTTGGGGCATTGTGCCCCGTGAAATGGGGGTGTGGTCAATTATCAATAGGGGTAATGTGAGATTTGTGTTCGACGTGAATCAGTAAACAACATGAATCATTTTACCCAATATGCCGAGCAAAACACTTTGTTTCGCCCCTTCTTTACATTCGTTTGTAACGGTTTATTACTCATGAAACTCATTATTTATGCTGTATGCAATGTAACGCGTCATAATATAATATTTGAATATTTACTTGAGTACTAAAAACAAACACATTATAGGACTTTATGCATGTGATTCAAATCAACAAGGAAGAGTTTGTATTGTTATATGGAATAAGGGACGACCCTTTTCATTACGACGCCACCATACACCACAAATGCAACAAACCAACCCTCGCTCAGTCAGTTCAACCATTATCATATCCATAATTCGTTTTATCATCTCTAATCCTGAATCCAGTTCTCTCATCGCTACCTGCACAAAATGCGGCCTGTGCTCCTCACTCCATTTTCGCCTTTGAGATAATAAGTATGTATAAAATATAAGAGAAACGTGTTTGTTTGTGCTCTTGATTTAGTATAAATGAAACGAAGAATACTTATTTTGTATGTTACAGAATATCTGTATTTGCTAATCCAGAAAGCCCAGTTACAATGTTACCAACTCATTCTTCTCTGCATCAAAAGCTGACAGAATAACCTACATACATATGCATGCACATATATTTATGTGCATATTATGTGGTTGTGAGTTGTGATCATTATCCCTCCATCTCAACTCAACCCAGTCCACTGACTGTGTGCTGTGGTGTTAGTTAAAGTTACATACCACCAACGACAAAACAAAACGTTCACGATTTGTTCGTTTGTCTTATCTGAATCTGCCACTTGCGCTTTGGGATTGACACTGACTGAGGTGAAGAAGAAATACGCCCTCTTTCACACCTTTAAAAAATTGTTTCCGGTTTTACACGACCCATTTTACAGGGAATCTTTATAAGTTTTGGTAACTTATTATTAATAAGTGTGTATTTAATTAACATTTATGAATATTTAATAAATGCGTGCGTAACTGGTAAATAATGTCTTCGCTAATCAAACTGCTTTGGTTTTGCTTATCTAAGAGCAAGAAACGATATTATACATCTTGTATTATATCGTAAGAAATTGTAACAATACGTTATTATTTATTTTCAGAGCAACATATAATATAAAAAAAGCTCAGGATTCATTCCACGTGGAAAAATGAATTTGACACCGGCTTCTTCTGCCTCCTGTCCCTCCCGGCCATCTTCCGCACCCACTCCAAACCAATTAAACTGGGAAGAATTATGGTCAATTTTCTCTACACGGTGCTCACCAGATTTCACATTTGTAGTTGGAGACAAATCTACAAGATTAACGTCATATAAAGCATTTCTAATTGCAAGATCTCCACAATTGGCAAAACTTGTGGAGAATGCTGACACATTTTACTTGGAGGATATGGTCCCACTCATATTTTATCATTTTCATGAGGTTCGGTTTGGCTAATTCCTGTAATTTTGATAATTTAAAAGTCATGATAATTCAATTTCTTATTTATTTGTTACTTTCAGTTCCTCCATACTGGAAAATTCACAAAGAATAAGGAGTTGAGAGAGGAAGATCTTATCAAAGTGTTGCGATTCGGCGCCAAGTATTGTCCAGGAAGGGTGGAGGAAGCTGAAATGTGTCGAGTGATTGTTCAAGATAGAATCAGTTTGGAAAATGTGTTTAAGTTGAACCAGCAAGCTAAAGTGTACAAGTTGTCGGTATTGGAGGAGATCACGGGAGTATTCATATCGGAGTAAACATATATTATGTTTAATAGTTTAACTTCAAAATCCTAAACTGTATTTTGACGTTCTTTCTTTTTCAGCATATACAAAAATCCAGAAAAATATATTTATACAGAAGCATTTCTTGGAATGGATGCATTTTCATTAAGTGAATTGCTAAAATCTGACGAGCTTCATTGTGACGAGGTGAAGCTATTTGAGGCAGTTTTGAGGTAAATATGGTGCATTAATTTAGGATAATTACATAAATCATACAGCTCGAAATCTTAATTTTAAATGTGATCACTTTTTAAAGGTGGGCTGACAATAAACCAGGACCCCCTTCCTGTGCTATGCTAAGTTTGGAACAAGTCAAATATCACATCCGCTTCCCACTCATGTCTTCCACTTATTTTGCGGATAAAGTCGTCCCTGCCAGAATCCTCTCCGATGATGATGTTCTCCTCCTGTTCATGTTTATTTGTTCCAGCCCGGATAACAAGCCGGAGTTGACTCAATTTAATATGCATCCTCGTGGTGTCCATAGTAGAAAAAATACTGTGTCAAGAAATAATTCTTTAAGAGAAGCAGAAATTCTGGAAGTAATCGATATCGAGCCAGAAATTAAAATGGAGGTGGTGAAAGAAGAATCCCCCCCTGAGTCCCCTCCACCCTCGCCGCTTCCACCACCGCAAGTGAAATCTGAATATGAAGAAAAAGAAAGGAAGAATCATGAAAATGTTGATATATCCACCAAATCCAACATCACTACTAAAATCTCTGAAAAAAACTGGGACCACTTTCTGCAGAAGTTAGAATTACACAAAAATACGAGTGATCTCCGCGTGGAAATAAAATCTGCTGAATCACAAGCTCAAATCGGAAAGCGATTTCTTCTTCCAAACTTGACAAAAGTTTACTTGTCGCTCAAAATACGTCCGGATAGGAGAAAGTGTAAGAATCCAATTGAATCGCTCCGCAATAATTTTGAGTTGGACCCCTACATATTTTGGAAAATCGAAAAAACTGAAGAAAACAGTGAGGAAACTGATCTTTGGCAGAGTGGAGTTGAATTCGAGGTGGTTATTAATGGAGTCAAGTTCTTTAAGATAAGTCAAGCTCAGAAAGAAATTGCAATCGCATTTGGAGGGAAATCAACTAATGCTCTTCTACCTAAACTTGCTAATGACAATGGGACAAGATTAGCCCCACAATATTCAAAGTTGAGCAAATTAATTCTTGTCGACACCCAACTTCCAGTAGTACCATTTCCATATGATAGACTGAAGGAGGTTCTCCTCTGGGGAGTGAAGGACACTAGCTATTCACCACAACTAAACGAGTTTCTTCAAAAATTGACAAGTCTGGAGAAACTATCTTGTCGAGTTAAAAGGAGGATGGTTCTAATGCCAGGGAAAAAAGGCAAGATGGAGAAACATCGGGAGAAGAATGTGATCAATCTTGGAGCGGATTTAACTTCTGGAAACAAACTTAAGAGGATTGCTGTATGTTGGGCGAAGCTTGTGGTGACTCAGGGACACGGTTGGGTCAATCCAGTAACTGTGCGGAAGAAGGGTGTAACCGAACTGTATACGGATTATTGCCATTGGTGTCCCGAGATTTATGACAACTTTGACAAAATCTTTCCCAACGTGGAACGAGTCGCTTTTGGCTATTGTGGGACGAAGTTGGGAATCGGAGAAGACGAAAGCCAAGGTCGTTTTGGCGGTGGAGGTGGTGGTTGCGTTAAACGGGTGAAGCTGGAGTATGACCTCATTTCCGCAGTAACGGTGAAGTTGATGCTAACCATTGTTAAGAAATGTAAGAAGATATCGTGGATAAGGGTGGCCAAATTGGACTGGGACATGGAACCGGTGGATCAAGCAGACGTAGATGAACTCAGGTTGTTCTTACAATCGGCTGGATTGGAGGTGGAGGTGGGCGTGAAGAAGAGTGACTTTATTCTGGAGAAGGACACGGAGACTGGGAAGTGGAAGGGGAAGCTGTTTAAGTGTAGGGGATACAGCGAGAAACATCTTTTGTAAGACAAATTTGTATATTTTAATAACATTATACCCAAGTATGTACATCTTGCTAATTTTTGTCTAAATTATAGGTCACAAAGGTATTGGGAAGAGATGGACAAGTTGGAATACGACCATTTCGAGCTTAATCAAGTCTTCCAAGATTTTAAGACTCTCCGTGCATATAATGTTGGGCCGTAAGAAGAATAGGACAGGAGAGACAGAATATGAAAAATGAAATCTACTATATGCATAATGTTATCAATACTCTAGTATGAATTCTAGTACAAGATAGTTATACATTAGAGATAGTTTAACAGTAGTATCTGTAATATTAATAGTAGTCATAATACTGATGCGCTTATTACTCATGGATGACTTTTTACTCGATGTAATACTCTCAAGTTGTAGTTGTAGGTTACATTTACATTTTACATTAATCCATTACATTACACATTTTACCAAATGTATTTTTTAAATGCACTGTTGAAGAACTACTAAAATTGAATCTCTGTCGAATGCACGCACAGTTACAAACAATAAACAGAAAATCTAAAGTTTCGGTCCGAAAACTCATAATTATGAAGCAATCTTTATTTATGAACAAACTCAACTTCTATTTCGAGTTGAAGTTGTTTGCGACACCTTACATCACTCCAGTTAAATTCCACCCCATGATGACGTCATCCAGCTTACAGCATAGCGTAGCGTAGCTGGATACTTAATCTATGAATTCCACCCAGCAGATATTTACTATTTTGTATCCAACACATGTTATGAATTACCGTTTTCTATACTGTCCGTGTTTGGCTTCATTATTCTTTGGGTTGGTTTGGTTAAATGGTACTTGACAAATCAACCTAAATTTAATTCAAGTGGAACTTTAGTTTTTAGTCTATTTTTAATTAATAACTATTTAACAATATTAATTAAAAGCTGACAAACTGATCATCAAGGATGAATCCATCCTTCGGAATTGCAAAGAAGCCCGTCGGTTTCTTTTGGGACATTGAGAATTGTCCTGTTCCCAAACAGAAACTTGCATCAGGGATTGTACACCACCTCCGAAACTTCTTTGTTATCGGGCGACTTAATTCAAGCGAATTTGAGTTCCTAGTGGCGTGTGATATCACCAAGATGAAGCAAGGACAAGATAAAGACCTTGATCGTGCTGGTAAGAAGAAAGGGTGGTTTGTAATTTATTAAAATGTAAATGTGAAATTGTATGTAACAACGAACATTATCTTATGTCTTGTCTTTATAATAGGAGGTGTCACTCTGGCTCATGTTCCAGGAAGCAGTAAGAACGCAGCAGATGAGAAGTTACGGGAACAAATGAGGAAGTTTGTAGATACGCACGGTATGTATTTAATATTAAAATCCACTTTTAAATCAAATAAAATAGTATGAACTAAGTTAATTAAATTTTGGAATTCTAGGGAATTCCTCTCCAACGATTATCCTCATTTCGGGAGATATAGACTTTGTGAACGATTTACGAGCTTATCAAACTCGGTCAGGTTGCCACATTGTCCTAATTCATGGAAATATGTGCTCCCCACAGTTCAAACAAGGATGGAATGAAGTTAGTTAAATTACAAAGCATTATTTATTATTAATACCCAAGCTGTAATTTAAATTGTTTAATTTCTGCAGATGTACGCGTTCCAAGATTTTTGTAATGCAGTCCCCAATATTGTTGCTCCGACACCAGGAGGTGGAGGTGGACCCTCAAATGGAAATGAAGCAGTCTCGTCGGGAAAATCACAAGGACAACCACCATCGCAAGGACAAAATAGGAAAGCTCCTGGACTACAACAATCACAACTTCACGGTCCTACTGGAAAGAAAGCTGAGAATGGTCCTACTGGAAAGAAAGCTGAGAATGGTCCTACTGGAAAGAAAGTTGAGAATGGTCCTACTGGAAAGAAAGCTGAGAATGGTCCTGGAAAAGCACAATTTAACCCGAATCAACAACACAAGGGTTTAGGTCGTGGGGGTGGTGGTCCCCCCAGTCACCAACAACAAGTTGGATATGGGCATGGTGGAAATGTTCAGAAGACAGCCCCACCACCCAAGCCAATGCCACAACAACAACAGCAACAACCATCAAAAGAAGGGCAGAAGAAGGACAAGGACCAGAAGAAGGACAGCATCATCCTTATGGTATCTGGACTTCCTGGAAAAATGGATTATAAAATATTAAAGGATCATCTCCAAGAAGAAGCCAGTACAGTCGCTGGTAAAGTCTGTTATGTTAATAATGGACAAGGATTCATCGCCTTCAGAAAGGAACAAGATGCAATGCGAGCAATTGAACTATTTCATGGGAAGGAAGTTTATGGCAAGAAGCTCATTGTGCAACTAGCACAAGGCTGGGTCAGTCCTCTAGATAAACAGAAGAAGGAACAGCAACAACAACAGAATCAGCAAAATCCACTTAAGCAGACAGGAGGAGGAGGAGGAGGGCAGCAAAGGGATCCCCCTGGTTTTGTTATGATATCAAAGACCTCTAACCCTGGCGCACAAGCGTCGTCTCCGTTAGCAGCCCAACTTGGCACTTTTGCTGGCGCTATAGCGGCTGAACTTGCTCGAACCAATCTTGCAGACGATGGAAAAAAAGGGAAACAACCCCGAAATAAGCCGCCGAAAGATGCAAATTGCTCTATCCAGTAAAAAGAATTGGTGGTACTTTTAACTCCTTATTCTATATCACCTAGCGCAAAATAAGATTCATAGTTTGTTTATGGCTTATTATTTGATTATGAGCAAATTTAAATCTTGATTTTATGAGTTTTTACTGGAAAATCTCCCCTTAATGACCCATTATGACTGTTTACTTACTATTATCATGTTATAATGTGTATGCTGGTAACGGTTTATGTTAGTATTATGAATTATGGCAAGAACTAAAGCAATTTTTGTCATGCTCACTAATGTAAAGGTTATCGGGATGTTTTCATTAAGAAAACATGTTCGTTAAGGTATTACGTCCAATGCTAGACATAATAGCGTTGTAGATGTAAGTGGTTGGATTTTTCATGTGAGACTCACATTGTGAGTAATTCTAGGTTGATTTATATTACTTTCACGTTAAGCAGAGTTGTTACTTTCCCATTGTTGTAAAAAAAACTTGCCATTACTTTGTACATGGTTTGAGTTTACAATTAAAAGTAGTTGTATTTTTTAACCTACACTTTTTCCTTGCACCCTGTGGTACTATCTTATTCAATCTTTTGTAATCATTTCGGTGCTACCAAACAATCAATAAAAATGATCATCATATGTAGGACTCGAGTTGTTGTAGATTTCCTGCCTTCGACACTTTACCAGTATTAATATATGTTATGAAAATGTGTTACTGCCCAGCACATTAACTCGATTATTTTTTTTTCGGTTGCGTGCAGGTGTACCACATATAGATAAATGCATGCGCCACAAATCACGTCTCCCTCTACGCCCGACCTAACACGCAGCACAGAGATTCACGTCAGTGAATGTATTATCAAAATTATTTATTCAGATACAGACGTAATATCCCAAAATTAGACGAATCATTTAGCTTTCCCTGCTACTTAATTTTGTATAAAATGACTCCAAGCCTTGGAGAAAACATCAGTTTCTCTCGATACCTTTCACTCACAGTCACAGCGATACAAAACTAGTTTTCCAATATTTTCAAACTATCAGAATCATTCAGAAATCTCTTTCTCTCAACAATGACTAAATACAGGCTGATTTACTTTGACATCCGTGGTTTGGCTGAACCAATCCGATGGATGTTTGCCATTGTTGGTAAGTCATTTGTGGATGAGAGAATTCCATTGGATCAGTGGTCCCAAGAGAAATTACGTAAGTTTCGGTAGATGTTATGAATAACAATTGCACCTTACTGGCTTAAAATTTACCAAAAATTCATTAGGATTCAATCAACATGTTGGACAGCTTCCAATTTTGTACGTTGACGAGCTTGCCCTCACCCAAGTTCATTCTTGCATGCGCTATGTCGCAAGACGATTGGGATTTAATGGATCCACCGAACAACAGGCGGCCAAGGCGGATGAGGCTTGTGAACTAATTTATGATTTGCGACTTTGTATGTAAATTTACAGACCAATTTAAATGTTATAGATTTAATATTATACCTCATCTGACTAGGTTGTGTCGCATTTAAAGATTCGTTTGTGTCCGAAACACCAGACATTATCAGACATACTGGTAACAATTTGTTTTTATAAGGTTTATATTTTGAAAATCGACATTTTTTAAAATTATTCTATGTCGCAGTTTTTCGCGACTTTTACAAGGAGACCAGAATTGTGAAGAAGGTGCAAATGAGACGACGCCTTGTGGAGGATTACTTTCCAAGATACTTTAAAAAGTTTGCTGAACTTTTGGAAGAAGCAGGAGGTAACTGGATTGCCGGACCACAGGTTACTTATGCTGATCTTTGTCTTGCAAATTTTCTTGACGTGATTGAAACTCTCGTGAATCCGGATGTGTTGAATGACTTCCCAACTTTGAGACAACTGAAAAAGGATGTTTTTAACATTCCACAAATCCAAAAGTTTATGGAATCTTCAATTAATAAAACCAATATGATTGGTGGTTGAGAAGAATTATCCTAAATTTGAGGCAAGTGGAAAGTATAAATGATATATGTACATATATTGTGAAATCTCTTGCACTTTGCAGGTAGTGAGCTTTTACCCACATCAAAGTTGAAATAAATCTAAATACTTATTTATCAAAACTAAATATGTTACTTCTCAGGTTTTTTAGTTGTTGTGCTATGCCAATGATTTTCATAGCTCCAATGATATCTAGCAGACGAAAGCATATACCTGTTGTAATAGTGGTAGTATAGAATAACCTATATTGCATAATTAATTTGTTTGCCGAAATAAATTGACAAAAAATGCTATGCCTGTTGTAAATACATTTAAATTATACACTGAATTTTATTATGAAATGAGATCAAACAGACATACTGAACTGAACGCATTAAACTTAGGCAAAAAAATATGAACACAAATTCCAGGTTCTCCACAAATATGAAATATCTATACTCAACTTCCTGAGGCAACATAACTCAAAAGAAAAACAATAACAGAAAATTGTAGAATCTCAACAATACGAAGCAAATAACAATTAACCAACGTAAATAATAGAAAGTAAAACCTGCCTATTTCATTTCACGCTCAAGAATTAAATACTTTTCATATCTTTCTGGATAAAGCATTAACCCTTCAGTGTACCGAACACACCCACACTTCGGGTGGAGAATAGCGGAATGAATCTCGTACGCCTCCTTAATATATTCAAACCCGAGCTGCACTGTCTTCCTCTGTTGGACAGCCAGTTCCCACGCCGTCCTCAACAAAACAACCCTATCTAACGGTGATCCACCAATCGTGTCCAGAATTCCCAGGAGCTCTTGAACCGTTGTCAGTCGGCGGTCAACCAATTTTCTTGAAGGTTTGCTGCTCAGCTCTTCTTCATCCGAAATCATTTCAAAAACAGTCCTCCCATTCGCAATCAATTTGTCCATATCTTCATTTCGGCAGAAACAATCCGACGGGCAGAAGACTTTGTAGTGTCGCTCCAAAATTCGACGACAATCCGCAAATGTATCCAACGAACCAGCGTACATGCCAGGTTTCATCCTATTCATCGTATCAGGATCAACTTTTCCCTCAAAGCCGTCATTGTAGGTCATTATGTTTGCCGTTATTTCTTCGCCAGGCTGAATATCACGTTTGGAGTAGACAACCGCGGCCTACTCAGAACAAAATATATTTCCATTATGTAATAATTGTGCAGTAATCAACAACTTACGTTCAATCCTTCGCCACACAAGATTTCCTTTCCTGCGTTTCCATTACAGCTATGAGCCACATATTTTGAATGCAAGATCAATTGCCGAATAACGGAGCTGTCCAAGATGATGTCGCCACTGGACTTGTATTGAATGTTCTTGTAGGAATCCACCATGATTCGAGTTTTTGCAGGAAAGAAACGATTCGCGATGATGCATTTTCCATGAGTGTAAGAACTGGACGGACCCTGCTTATCAGCGACAATCCAGTCTAAATCTTGTTCTCCGTATTCCAGCCCACACCATGATTTGTGACCTTGACTTCCACGTCCATCAACATCTGATTGGATCACACCAAATTATTATTAAATTCCAGAAAATTTCGTAACATTCTACGCACACTCACCAACTTTCTTTGCTTTCCAATCCATTGCTTGACATTCACGGCTGCAATAAGCTCGCCGGTGGCATTTTCCACACAACTTGACCCGATCAGCAGGAATCATAACGTCACAATGAGCGCAATGACGATCCATCAAGGATGGTGCTGTCGGATCAAGGGTTTCCCCTGAATGCCCTGCAATTTTATTATGTTTCATAGTAAATCCAATTTTAAAAGCACATCTAGCTTACGTCAACTCCAAAACCCAAGTTCGAAGGCTAACGATAAGTCGAGTTCTCTTAAAATCATAAATTACCTGCTTCTCCAACTGCAGCTGCTGGTAACGTTGCATGTACTGAAGACTCCATACTCTTGTGGATATGTGGTTGGATTAATTAAAAGAGTAATTAATTAAAATCCAATCGAAGAATTTGTAAATATCACGCAATAAATCTTAATGGCAAAGTCTGATGGATTGAATTGAACTGATTCCAAAGACAGACGCAGACTGTTGTCCAGTCTCCCACTCGGCTGCCTACTAATAACTCACTTCTCACTTCACTTTATTTGGGTAAATGAAAAGCTGAAACAGTCGCACATTGTACAAAAAATCGTTGAGGTCACTTCGTTGTTACTGCGAACTGTGGT
>JAQFZJ010001406.1:0-10717 GCA_034695645.1 Folsomia fimetaria
TCCACTTTACTTAAAAAGTCGCATATTGTGGTCATTTTGGTATAGATGTCAACCCTTAACTCGTTTGACAGGTCAGAAGTATTCCATGTCAGAATTATAGCTAGGATTCCCAGTTGGCATAATGGACACTGAATTAGAGAACTCGGCCGTCTACCCAGGGTTGGTGTATCGTTTCCGGTTGCCATAACCCATAACTCCTAATGACATACTGAGTGGGAATTCCCTTCCGCTGAGGGTTGAGGTCATCGACATTGAAACCGGTCTCGCACAAATTTGTATTTCTATCCGATTTTGTGTTAACTAATGCGAATAATAATTCAAATTGTAAATTATGAACTAATACGGTTTATTGATAAACTAATTATATTTTATGGTTTAACGAAAATATATTCTTGCAAAGAATTTGGTTGGATGATAACTGCCAAGTTCTTGGAAGTTCTTATCCAAGAGTATGCAAAGAAAGGCTTCTTAATGGATTTACTCATAATTCAATTCTAAAAATTGGTAGAAATTAACGGAATGTAAGCTAAACTGGCAATAATCGTGATTTTATGAGGAGGTGTACTAATACACAAGGAAATAATAACGATTCCTCTCTTTTCCAAGAATGCGAATGGTGCAAGAATTATTACAAATTTTGCCACCAATAATTTATTTAATCCATGACACCGAACATAAATGTTTTAGCATATTTTATTGTCCATATTTATTTCCATCCATGCACTTTAATTTTTAGTATTAAATAATCTTCCACGCAGGATACATTCTCAGAATACAGAATCAATTCGGAGCTGATTTATATTACGACTTCATGATTCAATATAAATGGCAACACGAAATTGCGTAATCACTTATATATATATATTTTCACGAGTGAAACCATATATCACAGTCCAGTGAATACATTATTTAATAGATTCATAAATTTACAGAACCTAGAAATTAAGTTATACAACCAGCATATTTTCAATTGTTGTGCTAAATCTATGATTATTAAACCAAATGCCAAATTTAAATATAAAAGTAATTTTTATCAAAATCTCAAAATTTACATTGAACTCAAAAACGATATAAACTCCAAATATCATATGCATCTTAATGAATACAGATATCAACTGATATTGTATTTCATAGCCGAATTCACAAATAGAAAGAATCCTGCATTTCTGAACATGTCAAAAATCGTCACTTTTTTTGGAACGGTTATTGTAGCCTTGAATATACTGTTAACAATTCACGGTTCGGACGCTGCTGGCGTTACGTATGAGTACACGGGATCGAGTGAAGTTAACTTCACAGGTTTGGTAGTATATTATCATTAATATTGAATAACCAATGAAATAAAATATATGTCGCGAATATAGGAACTTGGGTGCAAACTTCAGTTTTCTCAGAAAATCCGGGTGGATGTTCATCCCTTGTGCGTCAACTGAATGCGAATATGGTATCATTTGACACGAAGGGGGCCTGTCTCGTACTGTATAGTGCGGCAGGGTGTACTGGAGAAATCAATATGTTTCAAGGAATTATTCCAGATTTGGGTCTGCATAATTGGTATCGCAAGGCTAGGTCAATCTCCCCATTGACTTGGGGTCAAATATGTGTTCCTTCAACAATTGGGTTTGAGTAAAAAAAAATAAAGACATAAAGATGAACAGAATTCAATAACACCGTAATGCATTTTAGCACATTTTGTACACTTCGTCCGCCCCCTCAAATCAAAGTAAAATGTTGCACGCTGATTTTTCTTGTAAAAAATAGCACAAACGTAGTTTAACAATTTGCCCATTATGGATCCTCTTGTGATGTCGTTGTAAGGATGCTTTTAAATAGTTTTGATTGGGGCAGAGTTTAGAAATAAATCTTTGCGTGGGTGGAGTCAAAGAATGTCTTGCGCTGACATGATTTCGCATTCCACAAATTGATGTGGGAGTGATATCATATTTCACATCGGTGAAGGTCATGTGTTTGTAGAACCTTCCAATTAATCCTGGATATTTGCATATCAAGATTTCGGAAATAGAACCGAACAAACTTTATGAATATATATGCACAGGAAATAAATATAAACAAGTAATTATAACATTGTACTGAGGATATTTAAGAAAGATAAAAATATAAATGTTATAATGCAACAACACACATGTCAAATATGATATTTGCGGATAAGAATAATTTGAGTGATTAATAATCACTGATTAGATCAGAGACTACAAACAGACTGCAAATAATACTAAACTAAAACTAAAGAAATCTTTGAAAGAAATACCAAGTCAAGTCAACTTAAATTAATAAAAATTAATACGAAGATCCTGTTCACGTGCAAATTCGAGCATTTTGACGACGGAACTTTCCCTCAACTGGAACTGCAAAGTAATAATAATATAGCAAGCGAAATTTCCCTTCAATTCATACATTGTTAGCATATTTCCTTAATCTTACCGCAAATCCGCGAAAATTAACATTTCTATATGCAAGAAACACCTTCTTATACAAAGTTTGGCCCCGACAGAAAATCATGTCCTTGACAAAGGCATCCTCCTCCTTCACGAAGGTGAGGGTTTTCAAATCTGGAGAAGAAGCTACACGGTTATTATTAGCAATAATAATAAATACAATCATATCATTCGTATCAACTTACCATCAAAATAATTGTCACAAAAGTGTTCAAATATCTCCTGCGTAGTGCCACTCGACTTGATCAGAATGGTCAGCTGTTTGAGATGGCTCAATCCTGTTAAATCCTTCAAAAAGAACTTGAGACGAATGGACTCCCACCCACCCGTAGGGAACGACGATATTCCCAGGGTCAACTCTGTCACGTTGGGAAACTTCTCACACAGATCGTACTTGCCAACAGTATCACTCTGTAATGGAATCATGTCGATCCAAGCAGATTTAAGGGCTGGGAATCGATTGTCGGTCTTATTAAGGAAGCAATTGTACAAGGCAGCTTCATCTTCTGTCTCCATAGCACTGGTGAATTTCAAAGAAGCCAGGGCTGGAAAATGCACCGGGTTGATTGCCTCCACAATTTTCTTGAAGACAGGGATCTTGCCGACAGATAACTTGACCAGACGAGGAAAATGAGGGACCCGAGCAGCTCTGTCTTCCTCAGTGTCATCCTGTTAAAATATATAGTAACATACTAATTGGTTCAATATATAATTATAATTACTGCGTATGTAATACTCACTTCCGGTGGCCAAACTCTCGGAGTTGCGTCATGAGTCCAAAGAGTTGTGCCAATTTCGAGCTCTTCAAGGGAATTTTTCACCTCTGTCAGCATTTGCACTAGTTTCGCCAAGCTGAACTCTATCCTGCGTATGCTAAAAACAGTGCAAATTATCGTAATATTAATAAACAAAGTGAATAAGAGAAAATGGAGCTACACAAAACTTACACATCACCCACTTCCTCCTCGTCTTCATCGTCATGTTGATCATACTCTACTTCTTCTTCGTCCGACGACTCCTCCTCACTGGACGGATTTTCCACCACCTCTTCCAACAACGGGTTGTAATGAACCGCATTCCAACTAAGATACTTCAATTTCTTACAATTTCCCAAGTTAGGGTAGAAATTCCCCTGAATGTCGAGTCTCTCCAGATTTGGCGAAGATGCCACCAAGCAATAGCAAAAAGGGTGGCACGTCACATTCTCATTTCGAGTTTCAAAAGCATATACTGTAAGAAGAAACACAATCGTGGTCACACTTGGCATTCCTGGAACCGTGCTTCCTTCCCAAGGACCTTGATTATCGTAAGGATCAGAATCCAGAGGAATGTGATCAATCGTGATCTTCTTCAAGTTGTTAAACCACGTGAAGAGCAAGGATTGCTTGAGAGTATTGTAGCGGTTGAGATTCACCCTCAAACTGATTTCTTCTACAAACTCGCGTCGACATTTTCTCAAGAAGGAGCGAAAGCGACGATCCTTGTTAACGTTTGGTGGGTCATCACCAACATATTTTATCCGCCGGAGGAGATGATTGTCGAAGAGGAGGGGGTGTGGTTTCTCAAGAGGGTAGCAAAATGGAGTTTGAGCCAGACTCTGGGAAAACTTGTTGATTGACATGGATGTGATCCGGGCAAGAAGTGGGGTGATTATCTCCTCCCAATCGTGGCACACGACGCGACACTCTTTCAAATCTGTGGCAGCCAAATCGGAGAAGATTACCTTTAGAAGCTGCAAGCAAAAGGTAAAGTTAAGAAATTATGTGACACAATAATCAAGATAACAGCTGACAGGAGCGATGAATTAATATGGATGATTAATTATGTATTTACAAACCAAAGGATTCCACAAGACGCGATGAAAAACGGAATGCATGGCTAAGGGTGTCGACTTATTCACGGTCAAGTCCATTGGGCAATCCATGATAGGTTTGGATAGTGCCGGCATTCTTGCAGAATCTGCAAACAAAATCCTATTTATTTATTTATCAGACCAGTTCAAGTCACAATAAATAAGTAAATTATTATTTTTATAATTCATTCAAATAATAGCCAAACAAAATGAAATTGTACATTTACTAACTGTTACTTAATTATTCAGTTAAATATGGACGAAGATAATAACTTACCTAACAAGAGTGGGTAAATGTTACCAGAATATTATTATAGTGCAGTTGTCGTTATCCAAACGTTGGAAACGTAAGTTGTCGAATATAGTAGCAGCCGGACTACGCAGTTGTTGTGCAGTGCAGCGTGGAGGAAACACGTGTTGGCTCGTCTGCCGCTTGTCCCGCTGTGATCTGGCTGAAACGGGATTCCATAAGTTATAACATTGCGATTTAGCATCGATTTTGTCGTCATTTTGATGACGACGTCTTATAAAATTAAATAAAGATGAACCTTCTTCATTGTCGACATGACCCACCACACCAGGACACTTTATAGTTAGTTGTGATGCAAAACTCTATGATGCAAAGTGCAAACAAATGAACAAATCAGAACAAGATGCAAAACTCTGGTTGAGAATAAATCAAAGATTGTATTCCATGCAATTTTCATCCACTTGAATAGTTGTTTGTTTGTTACCAAGTTACAAATCAAAGCAACTAGCTATATTATAATTCACTTTCACGTAAAGACACAATTTATTGACTTCATGAGCGCATTGCATTTTTTCTTCTCTTCACAAATTATAATACTCATTTTTTAAGACCAGTCTGTGACACAGGCTCTGTAACAGAGTCTCTGTGTTTTGAAGTATATATATTTCTGGCAAGGCAAAGTATACTGATCCAGCAGACAAGAACAATGAATGAATCACGTCAAAGAAATGTGAAATAAGTCATGTTGTTCTGAAAGATTGATGAAAACATATTGTCAATCTTTTACCAAGATTTATAGTCAGATTTATAAGTCATTCTTTTACCATAAATGCATGTCATGGTTTTATTTCAAGGCTGGGTAACTCTCCGATATACCTTATTGTCCTGTATGTCACTGGGAGGTCAACTCCAACAAATCGATTCGATTCTACATATGATGTAATGGTGCAGTCATCAGTCATTATAAATCCCAATAATTAAAATCCTGCTATAAACTTAAAAATATGTATAGGGCTTATAAATTGACCAACACGAGTCTTATGAACATTCGAATGTCCGACGTTTCTTACATGAAACTACACTACAACGGCAACGAAAGTGTTAGGAATAATTTTGATTAAAAAAATACTTTTAAATAGAACATAAATATACGGATATGTCATAATTTGGAAATTGACCAAGCGAGCTTTAACACCTCGTTTTCGTTTCATTTAAAGCTATTCGACAAATGACCGTGACCATGCTTGCATAATAATCGATTGCAATTGTCTCTGCAAACAATAGTGACCCAAGGTAATGTACAATAGGAGGTGAACTAAGAATCAATGTCAGTAGGTTGGCACGCCAACTCATTACCCAATGGCATCAAATAAATAACGCGCATGTGACTGCCGCCGTTTTTGATCATTTGTTCCAGCGAGTAGTTTATTGCTTTTCTAGCATTGCGAATGACGTACTACGCGTCACCGCTTCTGTAGCTACATTATATTCGATGGTAATATAAATAAACAAGATACAACTTATTGAGTAATAAATTATTTTTGGCGATGCAAATGATATGATATTTAAAAGGCCGGGGAATTTAGTTCGGCGATATGTATAGACTGGTCAACTACACAGACTTAACCTTTACAGCTTTTAAAGCTATTTCTAATTTACAAGTTTCAACTCACAATGTCTTGTAATTGATTTCTGGGATTAAATTTTAATACATGTTTGTATTCGTGTTTATGAGTTTGCTTGTATAACATGTTAGAATTCTGAATTAACAATTACTTTTTAATGCAAGCTTTAAATGCCTCTCAAAAATTGTACAATTATTTTATGAAGTTAAACTCCATTAGTTATTGACGATTACTTGTTAAACGTTCAATAATTTATTCACATTCATTACCACATCATTTCAAAATATATTGGAATTTCCTGCTGCTCATTGGAGAACTAGCTTCTTGAGTAAATACTATTTCACATTCCAATTAGAAATAATGGAAAAATATTAAGATCGTAATTGGCAAAAATAATGACAGGTATACCCTGAGCACCCCATACGTATGCCGCCTAAGATAACATTGCACCTTAAAGCACAAAATTTGAAGTACAAGACAGTTCGATTTTTGGGATCTCCTTGCAAGGATTATTTTCTGGTCGGTTCAATATTCAGAATTCATCCATAACTATAATTCAAAATAACTATATAAGTTGCCAATAATATTCGACACATGATGTAGAATTTATATTCAAATCTTCTATATCTTTATTATTATGCAGAGGATCCCGGACCAAATGCATATCGTTATTGTCTTTAGTCTAACTGTCGTCGCTCAGTTAACCGTTTCCTCCATGGAGATCACAACGTTTGTTTGTTTGTTTGTTTATTACATCAAGCTTGCTTTAGAAAAAGCTAGTTACGCTTGACGGTCAAAGAATTTCAGGTTATTACAATCACATATGATTAATACATAATTTAATGGAAGTGCCATGAATATAATATACGCAAATATAATAGATATAATAGTTTGTTCATCACATATATGCAGTATGGAATTAAGTTGTACGTTATAATAATAGTCATGTACAATTTATGTGTAAAAATAGTAAAATCCGTTCAGGTGAGTTTGTTTACAATTAAAGTTCTGTCACTTTGTATGAGGTTGTACCATTAATATGATTTTGAGAGTTTATTTATCAATCCTGGTCCATCTATGTGTTATCAGTAGTTTTATGATGCTTGGTAATAGGAGACATCAGCGTACTTTCATCCAAGGGACGTTTTGCAGCTCTGGCTCTGGTTTGTACCGGTGTTCTCCTTCGTTCGGCTTCTTGTTCCAGTCTTGTCAGGTCCTTCTTAATTGAGACTTTCTTAAAGACTTCCATTCCTTTAAGATTTTTACAGTTTTTAATCGCAGTTTGTTTGTCAATCTGAGAAGGAAGGCGAATCCGCAGCGGTCGAGGTCGATCTCCACTGATCAGTCGATCTGGTCGATCTCCACAACGTGTCATTCTCTTGTAGGGCTTGAAGCATGCACTAAACATATCAATTTGGCAAAACCTGAAACAAAATCGGATCCTACCACTCAGAAGTGGATTGACTTTATCGAAAATTTGATCCATTCTAACATTGACTCGAGGTGGACTATCTATCAGGATCTACAAAATTATTAATCCGTTTCGTTCAACCATGTCCCACTTATGCATTTGGATGGTCGTTGCTCTGTCATTTTGCACATTGCTCTGGAAATATTCAACTATCCGGACATTGGCCCCTCTCACTATGCCATCATAATTCATAACACTTTTAGTTTTAGACCGTCCACAACATATATTATCAACTATCAATTATCAACTACCCGTTTCGGACACAAATTTAGACACGTATACTCTTCCCGCCAACCTGTTTTTATGGACAGTTGCCATTTCTCGTGGTGGTGCATTAACAACATAGCATATCCATATGGTGTGCACCTCATGTTGCTCTGTGTTCCATAAAACTGATAGTTTTGCTATTTCTTCATTTTAAATTAGATATGAATGGTGTCCTGACCAGAAATATATACCCATTACCGATCACACTTTGGAACCAGCCAAGTTTGGTGAAGGTGACAGGAAGGAAGATTGTCCTCGTAGTCCTTGGATATTTGTAGAAAGCTCACAAACAACATTATTAACGACGTCAATTACATGCTACCCGGAAGTTGTGTTATTTCAACTCGTTACCGAATTTTATAATTTTACCGAAGCCTTATTGTTCACGTTACCCCCCAGAAATGCATATTCTCTTTGATAATTTGGAAGGTACAATTTTCAGCGTTGAAAAAGACGATGGGAAGAAAAATCTTGGATATTAATTAGCCGCCGAAAACTACAATGTCCCAATAAATGGCCTTGGATGGAATAAAGATTATACAAAACTATTCTGGAATGATTTAACCAAGAGAGTGACAAATGTTTTTGATTTCGATGCGCAAAGCGGAGAATTGTGTAGGTTTTAAATAAATTAAAGCTAATTTTTAATTTATATCCCTATTTTCTTTTTACAGCGAATCGTAAAGTTTTACTTTATCATAAAAACCACTCCCAACTTGATGGGTCATTTCCGGATGGGTTGTGCACGGATGTTAATGGTAACGTGTGGATTGATAATTGGAAAGGTGGCAGTGTCATTAAAGTCGACGGTGAAACTGGTAATGCAAAGAGAAATATAGTAATTGAGTACTGAAATACTGAAAAGTCGCGAAATTTTTCATCTGATTTTTGTTGAATTTGATTTGCAACTTTGTCAAAGTTTGCTTCCAGTCGTATTCAGAATTTTGCTGACGGCCGAACATGGCCGTCGTGGCATAAAATCAGGTCCCATTTTTTATTAACAAAAATCTTTGAAACTCTAAGCCCACCTTTATTATCAAACTTCGAAATATTAAATCGTGTCGCTAAAATTTCCCTTGTTGCTAAGCCCTATCTGCTAAGATTCAAAGGCAACAGAATGTATGCGGGCAACTCCAAATGGAATTTGTTTTTAAGGATTCTTGCAATGCTTTCTCCTTAGTCGCATTTAGCCCTAACCCTTGATTGGTTCAGGACGGAGGATCAAGGGCATCCATCCGCAAAATCAAATGCACTCCTTGGTTATACTAAGAAGGGTAAGTGCCGTTCCAAATTGTTTAGACGTTTCGTGAAAGCGTGCAATCCAGTAAATATTGGGATGGGAAATGGTGCATATTTTGAATGTTTGACATGCACCTTTGATTATTTGGCAATTTTGTATTGACAAACTTGTTACATTGTTACTTTTGTAGGGTGATGGTTTAGGATGTTATAGAAAATTCTGACATACATAGACCAAGATTTATATTACTCAAGGTGAGCAAAATTTACATATTTTAATTTTATCTACCTAAATCATAAAACAGGTATGTTTAATGATAACGAATACATTACCGTTGTAATTCCTTTAAGGGAAGCCAATTATAATTGTTTTAAAGTTTTTCATTATTACATAGATTATAATTATCATAATACAATAATTGTATAAACTTAGTTACTGGTATGGTCGAGCTTTTTAATTTGTTCGTGATTGTAGAAGCGGTATGGAAGATTAAAGTTATCGTGTAACTTGTTAAACTTTATGTACACACATACTATTCTCGTAAAGTAATGTTAGGTTACGGTTCAGTATAAATACAAGCAGTTACATAACTATATATAACATAACTATAAACTTGCCCTATTTCTGTTGAACTTTACACCACCTTTAAGAAACCTTCAACAAAGGCTGCACAATTTACAAAAGCTTTGACACTTTTACTTTTTTTCTTGGGTGAGGCAATAACTTAGCAACATATAACCAGCCGATACCTAAGTATGCATTTACTACCTCCCTCTAAGGCTTTGGCACGGGATATCTCCTCAACGGTTTAAGATAAAATCATGAAATTTTGCACACATCATTCTATCATATAGTAGATGTGCGCTTTCCTCACGCATGCCAATTGCATGGTTGGTTCTTGTGCTATTAAGCAAAAACCATGCTAAATTTCAGTTTATTAAGAATACAAAACTAAATACGAAATAAATTAAAAAACTACGCAGAAAATGTTGTTGTATAACTCATACTGGATTTTTAGAGCTATTCCCGACCAAAATCGGACGAAATTTGATGGCGGTATTCAATTTTTAAGAAAGCAATTTTGGTGGTTTTGATTTTTAAGCTATTTCTATTAATTTATTTATGTTGTTACCACGAGATATGTAACGATAAAATTTTATTGTAAAAAACAAATGTTCACCAAAAAACAACACAAAACTTTTTTGATTGTGGAAATCAAATACAGGCTAATTTCCGTGTTTGTTGGGTTTTAGTCCGCTTGACTTTGGTCCTCGGTTTGCAAATGTTAAAGTTTATCCAGAGATGTAAATTGTTCAATTTTATATATGTAAGAGTCAAATTGTATGAAATGATTTGTAATGAATTACTCATAAGATTTACCATCATCTCCTTCTGTCTTTCTGTCTGTCAGGAACGCTCTAGCTGAAATTCGGCATTTTGGCACAATTGGAGGTGTGAACTAGGAATATGAAGTTAAATTCCTCAAATCTTTCATTGGAGAGACCCAGTAGGGTGACCACCACCGATTTTGAAAGTTGGTCGTAGAAAGCTGAAAT
>JAQFZJ010001407.1:0-10714 GCA_034695645.1 Folsomia fimetaria
GAAGCCATCAGATATTACGAAACCAAATATTCGAAGAAAGTGGATAAATCGGGAATGTGGATCTCCACTGCAACCCCCATCTTATGCGCAACACCGGACGGATTAATTGGTGAGGATGGAATTATCGAAGTTAAATGCCCAACACATCCCCCAAATGAAATCCCCAACCGTAAAAGTTCCCGGTTCTTGGTTTCAACCTCTTCAACATTGAAGCTATGCCGAGCCAGTAATTATTTTGACCAAGTAATAATGGAACTGTATTGCACGGGTCGAAAGTGGTGCGATTTTTTTGTATACTATATCAATCAGAGAAAACCTAATGACCCACCAGAAACCATGTTAGAGCGCATAAACTGGACGGACAATGATGTTCAGGAAAGATGGACTGACATACTACCCCGCCTTATTAGAAGGTGGAAATTTTATCTAGCACCAACCTTTATATTTCCGGAATTGAATGCAAAAACAAAAGGAATTCAACAGACCCTCCCACAAGGTACACTACTTCAATTTCTAGATGCATACATACATTCGATTCAAACGCATTACAATGTTTAAATGCACCTTTCAAATTATTAGAAAACAATTTTAGAATAAATACCCTTCACAGTTTTAAATTCAATTAATTTCTATCATTCAGCAAATATTACTTTCTCCCAGGTCCCCTTAAAAAACTAAAACCACACCAAACACAATAAAGTCCACAATAACTTTTTGTATGTACAAAATACTGAAGACAGTAATTATCTCTTATCACATGATCATTGAATCCAGAGATAGTATAATTATTTAGTATTTGATATATGGTACAAATTCATCAGACTAATATATATGATTTTAAGTAACTAGATAATTAAACTAAAAAAAATATCAAAGTGCAAAATAGGCTGAATTAATATACTTTGTACATTCTTATCTAACCCTAATTAATTATCAATTAGCAACGTTTTTTTGCTAATTAAGGAGTAATTACCAGTTACCATTATTTTAACAATTTTAACAATTTTAACAATTAATATTAACATTCAAATACACATGATAATTAGATAATTACACAACAAATCCATTATTCAATTCCCAAAATTAATAATAATATGTTGTAAGATCAATTAATTGACTTTTATAATTACTTTCCCTACAGTTCTATATAGACGACAACGGTTGTTGGAAACTGGAATCCTCACCACAGACATACGCTGTCAGTACCCACCCTGTACCACATTATTCAAAACATATGCCAGTCGCACAGCACATCATGATCAGGAACATGGAGCAATTCCATCATGGGAACCAAGGTTGGTAATACAAGTTACAAAATAATGTATGAATCATCGTACCGTTACTTTGACAACAAATTAATTAATTTTATGGAACAGTTTTTTTAATATGAAATATATTTAAATTACTGATAAATTATGCATAGTGGATGATTTTTTATGATATCGGGACATATTTCCCGCTTAGTATTATTAACATAAAGATTTAAGTTCGTAAAATCCTGTCTTAAAAGTTATTATTGATCCAACTAAAATATACATACTTTCTCACTCGTACAAACCACTAAATAACGATTTTTTATTTTTTTGCAGAATAAAACAAAGGAAGGCCTTTAATTGTTGGAAATGCCAGAAGAAACTCAAGTCCCACATCGCTTTTATAAAACACCTGCAAATTCATCGCGCGATCCGAAGATACCGATGCAGCTTTGCAGGATGCACAGGGGCATTCAGAAAACCATCAGATCTTAAACGACACACGCGGTCCCATACTGGCGTTAGACCCTTTAGATGTCGCCATGTTGGATGCAGGCCAGAGTTTAGTAGACCAGATACCTTGAAACTACACACTCGAACACACACTGGTGAACACCCTTATCGATGTGATTTCCCAGGATGTGGAAAGGATTTCACTCAGTCATCAGCACTTCGAACCCATTACAGAACACACACTGGAGAAAAACCTTATCCATGTGATTTTCCAGGATGTGGAAAGGATTTCGCTCGGTCATATGCACTTCAAGAGCATTACCGAACACACACTGGTCAAAAATCTTACCGATGTGATTTCCCAGGATGTGGAAAGGATTTCATTCAGTCATCTAATCTTCGAAGCCATTACCGAACACACACTGGAGAAAAACCTTATCCATGTGATTTTCCAGGATGTGGAAAGGATTTCGCTCGGTCATCTACGCTTCAAGAGCATTATCGAAGGCACACTGGAGAAAAACCCTTCGCGTGTGCTGTGGAGGGATGCCAAAGAAGATTTACAACCTCCTATTCCCTCAGCATCCACAATCAAACTCACACGGGTGAAAAACCTTTTGTGTGTCCAGAATGTGGAGACAAATTTGCATGCAAATCTACTCTTCGGTCCCACAAACTAATTCATACAGGAGAAAGACCATTCATTTGTAACATTGTAGGATGTGGAAAGGCTTTCGCTCGGTCATCTAGGCTTCAAGAGCATTACCGAAGGCACACTGGTGAAAAACCTTTTGCGTGTGATGTCGAGGGATGCCAAAGAAGATTTACAACCTCCTATTCCCTCAGCATCCACAATCAAACTCACACGGGCGAAACACCTTATGTTTGCAAGGTGCAGGGGTGTGGAAAATTGTTCACCAGACAATCGGACCTTAATCGTCATAAAAGAACTCATACCGGCGAAAAACCTTATGTTTGCCAGAAGCAGGGGTGTGGAAAGGCGTTTGCCCGTAATGATTATTTGGCTAAACATGCTCGTACCCATACTGGTGCAAAACCATAAAATTGTTATTTTTATGAAAAACCTTCAATAATAACATTACCATAGTAATTTTTAAATGCATTTATTGTTTTTTCGATACATGTCACTTTATTATATAATTATTTATTATTATTATACATTTTAATTATTTTATATTACAACCCAATTAATTACATTAAGATATTATTTTGTAACGAGAATTTCTTTTTATCTGTCCATCGCACCATATATTTACAACTCCGATGTTATTTCCGTCAATGTATGAATATGTTAATTCACTACTAATAAATGCATACCACTAGTTGTTGGCTGGAAATGAGTAATTGTTACTAGTTTCCACTCTTTTGATTTTTGCGTGAACGTCTTCAATGTAGGTCTTGTCTTCAGATGTTTTGCGCGCTTTCGCCAAACTTGTCGCCATTATCTTCAATCATCACGTATGGCGTGTAGGTTCCAGCGTGCAGGTTTTCTGAGAAGATTTGTCCAACTGATTTATGACTGTTGTTTCCCCGTGACCCTTTGACCCCGTGATGGATCCATCCTTTTCGGCAATATCATATGTTCTTGGGGCGTCTTCTCGTGCACTTCGAGATGGGATGAGGGCACTTCGGGCGGACCTCATCTTAGACGAAGGGACATTTTGGGGTGGAGCAGTGTCCCCAACGTTTAAAGTGGTCAATACAAATAGGAGTAAAACTGCAAATAGTATCCAATTTACTTTGAAAGTTGTACAAGGTTGACAGTGTATGATTCAACTTACTGAAGACGTTCTCGTCTCGTCTTTCCACTCTTTTTGCCATAATTTATATGCAAATTATTATTAGGCAGGATTTGCACCAGCTGTTAGATTGGTTTAATTATTGTCTGATAGTTACGCAAAACAATGTAGCGGTGGATAACGCGGAAGGTAAACAAATTAAAAGTCCCATTGTATTTTGGGATGGTTTAAATATTATTGTTAAAAATGACAATTGTAAGCTAAACAACATTGGTAGTAATATTTGATGTTGTTTTCCATTTTCATTTTGATTGAATTTATGTAGTTCTCATTTTATGTTAATTATTTAATGAATTTCAGTCGTGCATGAAATTCGTGCCATGAATTCGGACAATTATTAATTGCCCAAGCTGATGTAGACGCATAAGTTCAGTTGTAGAAATTTGAATGAATGAAGTAGACGACATATCTTTATCAACCTGTATCGAAGCAAAAAATTTACTTACCGTGTGAAATTATGTTTTGGTTAGCTGGTTGATCGCGATAAGTTCTACCTGGTTATCACAACTTCTGTTTCAAGTTATAAAACATATTGGTTCCATGTCGTTATAATAGGCAACAATTTGCTCATTCTTAGAGTGCACGAATGGTTTGTGCTCAATAAATATATAGCACCATTTCTGGTATCAGTTTTTCTCTACTTTTTAAGGCGATAATTTGCTAATTAGTTTTCCTCGAGACCTTTTTGTAAATTTACTCATATACTTTTTGTCATGAATGTTCTCGAAGGTCAAACTTCCAAGACTTAAGTTTCTATTTCACAAATTAACGTGGATTTGCATGCATCTTAACTAGTTCGCAATTATCTATATGATCAAAATAGGCGGGCTGCCTCGTGTTATTGGATTGTGCAGATGTAACAAATCTTGTCAAACAAATCCCTTTTTAATTTTATTTCGTCGTAATTTTATCCAAGTAATAACAATATCACAAGTGGACACAACCCCAGTTGCAAGCACAAGGATGGCAAACGTCCCTGTAGTGTTTGATACTATTATAACTGATGGCATTATATTGTAATTGAGGGCACCTTCGTTTTGACGAGGATCTTCTCCCAGAGGACCTTCAAAATTTGACAATGAAAGCATTTATATAATATCAAAATTTGCGTATCAAAAAAAGGTTCCCTTTTATTTACACCTCATTTATTTGCTGCACCCAAGGCTCCTCCTCCTCCGCCTGCAGGCCAGCCTCATCCATCTGCTCGCCCTTGTTCTTAAACCGATTCCTAATCAATTCTCTAAAATCGGTAGTAATCCGATTCTTTCGATGGATTTCAGTAATATTGTTTAATTGTTGCATGCTGGTCTCCCAAAATCTGGTTGGAATCTGATTCAAATTCCCTTGCTAACTTTGGTTGTGTCTCCATAGATCGACTGAGGAAAGTATTCCAGGAGTTTTTATTACATATTACATGATTTGTTATTATTTATGGTAAACTGTATCATTTTACTCTGATGTGAACTACATTTGTCTAGACAATCCGGTTGCCTTATTGAATCGCACACTTTATTCATTTTAACCTCTTTCCAATTTATGAAGTCTTCTGCGTGTGGCACAAGTTGGAAAACACTTGTGCTTCCCCAATTTGGGTGCAATTTTGATACTGGTCATACCACCTGCATCTACAATAGATATGTAATAATAAACAAACGAAAGTAAAATTCGGTTTAACCAAAAAATAACAAAAATATATATGATGCCAATAAATATTATACCAAAACTATCCAAAAATAATTAAGCATGCAATTTATTACTTTATCATAACAAGGCATATACAGCGTTAATTTCCCAATTAATAAATCAGTCACCCGCATTCATTTTGTCTGCTTCACAATTATCCACACGATCAAAATAAGCGGGATGCCTTGCACAACTTGTTGAAGTGGGGCAATTTTAAACCCACAATAATACCAATTGAGACCAATACAGTCATAAGCAGCAGGATTGAAAACGTTCCGGCAGAGTGCAACTCATCATTACCTGCAGGACTCTCAAGGTCAATGTTTGGAAGCATTAACAAAAAGTCATTTCGACGCGGATCTTCTTCCTGATGAACTTTATTAATAATTGAAAAACAAAATTAGCAAATTATTTCAAAATTTGTCTATTAAAAAATGCTATTTTTTCAAATATTTACCTTGATCTGGTAGTTTTGTAGTTTCATTATTTTGCTGCATAATAACATTCTTCGGTTCTTGATCCTTCTTTTTGAACCGATTTCTAATCAGTTCCCCTAAATCCGTAGTAAATCGATTCTTTTTATGGGTTGCTGTAAGATTCTCAAATTTTTGCATACTAGTCTCTAAAATCTTGTTGGAATCCGATTCAAAATCTTTTGTTAAATTGGTTTGGCTCTCGAAGGATTTATTGAGAAAAGTGTTATACGAGTCTTGCATACGAGCAGATTTTTGGGAGAAATTTTGCATTAATTTCTCAAAGGCCATGTTATTTGAATCTGTATGATTTTGCTGTTCTGCTTTCGCATTCTGAATAAAATCTTGATGTTTTTCCGTAAAGTTGGCAACCAAATCTTTCAGTTTTGTGTTAAGGAGGTTGATTTGATTGTCATAATTGGATAAAGTGTTGTTGACAATGTTGAAACTAATTGTCCCGCTTTTTCAGTGATGCTTTCATGCGTTGTTTCATTAAGTAGTTTCAGAACCACCTGAGAATAAAGTTGCTTGTTTAGTTCGTTTATTTCCGGATCGGTGGGTTTGCCTGGAGCTAAAATAAAAATTAAAAAATAAACGGTTTTGCTTCTGGTAAATTTAAAAAAATTTTAAATCACTTTTTCAATGTACCTTCAATTCTATCTATTGCATCTGTATTATTTGATTCTCCTTTGGAGATATTTGCGTTAATATATGTTACTTCTACGCCAAATAATTTAAATCCATGGGCATTGCAAAATGTGTGAACAAGAAAGGCTAGAAATGAAATAGTATGCTTCCCTTTCATTTTAAAAGAATGTTAATAATTAGCAAGAGTTCTATCACCAATAAGTTTTGTGTCCTGCTCAAAATGAGACAATGAATGAAGCAGTGAATGAAGCATACAAACATACATACTAAATTTCATCAACGGGGTCATTCACATTATTAGCTATATTCATACACGAAATGAGTTATTCCTCGTAAAACAAAGCCAGATGGATATAAGCTGATACTGACTAAACGCTAATCTTTGCCTCTGCCATTAGAGGTATCGACTTCTACCCGGATGCTGACATAATGCTCCTTTAATGCCTCAAATTTTTCCTTCAAGGTGGCGGTGGTGACCAATATGGATTGTTGGCATGCTAATAAAATTTGCAAATTACGAAAGTAAGATAAAACCTTTACTTAATAGATCATACCTTTCATCCTCCTAATCTTCAACAGCACGATATTTGCGGAAGATTTTAGTGTCAGCTTTTTTCTTAAGATTCCCCAATCTTCAAGTTTTTCTATCATCCCACTCTCTACCATATAATCCCCGATTGGCGAAACTGCCTTTTTGGTATCTTCCACAACTTGTTCTGCATAATCAGCAATTGGCGAGACTGCATTTTTTGCGTCTTGAACAAGTTCCTCTGCATATTCAAATACAAGAGGTTTCAATTCTTGTAGTTTCTTGGCATAAGATCCGAACAAATCCATTTCTAAATCTGACTGAACTAATCCAAGCCAGCGCACAAGTTGCTATGCATGGTTGTAAAATGATATGTTCCCCAATTTAATTTCAGGCGTTATCAGTACATATATAGATACATTACATTGGCTTATCTTTGTACTTCAAATTTGAATGATGGACAGATGGTATAAGTTGCCTCTAGCCTGGAATTAGCGATATGAGTACAAATTCGCTATATAAGATATTATGTAATAGATATACTCGAATTAGATACTCAACACAACTTATATAATAAACATTATTTGCTCGCATTCAATTTTTAAGTGCATTGCTGGGGTGCTGAAGGGGAAATAACAATTGCATACTTATGCTGCTGCCCCAGGTCATAAAGCAAGTTGCAGTTATATAAGAGTGATAAGGTATTGTCTATATATGATCACGTATGCGCCTTGTGCTGGAATGTCCAGCACCAAATAAAGCGTGTTTAACTACGATCAGTGATGTACAACATTCACGACAGTTTGCAGCATTCATGGGTGTTTGTTGCAATGAAGCATTTTTATTTTGCCAAAGTATTGAACTGACCACTGTGGAATTTTGTGTAGCAAATCGCAATTAAGGTAGGTCAATCAAATATTTGCGGATGCTCAAAATGCAACTTTTCAAAAACTAATTCCAATTCCAATTAATATATTCAGTTAACAAGTTTGTTGACCAAGATTTAATTAAGAAATAAGCAAATTATTATTGTTTTCTACGTATTCGTTTTCCTTTGTGGAGTTTGTTACTGTTGTCGGATGGCTGAAATTTTGCATGGATGAAACCATAGGATTAGAATGTTTAAATTCTACTACAAATTTGTAAATAGGTTACATAAAATATTACAAATCATGTTGAAAGTTTTTGCAAGTGAATTTGCTAATTACGTGATAAAATGTAACTAATTAACACTTATGTCCTACTTGTTTGACATTACGAGCATTAAAGAAGCAGTTTCTCTCCAACAAACATTTTGCATGACGAGCGGAGTCCCCCCGTCGATGAAATTGTTGCCAAATTTAATTTTAAGACTTGTGCATGCTTTCAATTCCCGTCGAAGAATATTTCGCTCAACTTTGTCAAAGTTGAAATGAGCAAAACGGCTCTTGTACGATTTTACGAGAGCTGTTGAATCCGTGAAGATGAAGGAGGACAACGTTGTGCAAGCAACATTGCATAGGAAGGCATTGACCCCCATTAGCGGGAATATAAAGAATTGTGGCATTTTGATCTGACCAATGAATCTGAAACACCCGTACATCGATGTGATCTGAATTCCGGGCATTACAGTCAGCATAACAGGAAGACAAGTAGCGGCAATGTAGTCGTTGAATAGTCGCTCTAGCACGTGAATTTGTCGATAAGTAGAAATTCGGTCTTGTAAGGATTTGTATGATGGGTGTTTTTCCCTAGAAAAATTTGTAAGCTATAATGCTCAACAATTTTGTAATTTGGATTATTGCGAATTTAGTTTTGTACAATTTTAGCAGATGAATATATTCTAAAAAGCACGCAATTCCCGGGAGAAAGAGATTGAACAGCCACACCACCCCGCCAAACGCTATTACAAAACTGAGCCATGTTTCCCCCGCCAACACCGGAATCCACAACATCCATTCGCTAGAAGATTCAACCCAAGCTGGGTTCCGTGTGGGATCACAAAATCGCGTACTTGCTCCAAAATATGGTCTCTGACACCAATCGAAGTAGACCAAAACCATATTGAACAAGGCGAATGCGGGAACTGTAAAATGTGCTAAAAGGTAGCACAGTAAATAAAGGAAAATGACGGATACCTTCTTTTCTGTTTCTTTTAATTTTTGCAATGGCACTTCTACAAAAACAGTATTTGCCCACAAAATATTTATATGTCTGCTAAAATTGTGTTATGATGTACCAGCTTACGCTTACCCTTGATGAATAGTTGTTCCCATTTCACCGCACTATTAAACATTTGGATTGCTGAATTCCCCAACTTCCAGTTCCACCCGAGAATATGCAAACCAAAATATGCGATCACAATTCCAAAGACTTGAGCTTTCTTCAAAAATTTATCGTTTCCTATGACTACCCATCGTATCATGTTGTAAGTGTAACATGCTTGCAGCACAAGCTGAAATCGATAGATGAAAATCCTTTTTTTATTTTGTGTCATGCTCATTTTCTTGGCATCATAATGTTTATCAATTAGATGCACTGGAGTGGCCCACAGTAACTTGCATATTTTAAGATGGAATTTTATGATTGGGAAAAATATTGTGGAAAACATGATCCGTTCGCAAAAGCTTGAAAATATGTGTCCAGCGTGAATCAGCGATTTCAATAAACCTGGAAGCAACTAATTCTTTGTCTGCTTCTTATAGTGCTCTTGTAATGACTCGATAATTATTAACGATTGCTGGTTACGTTTGCTAAATGCATTCAAGATGTTTGAATTACACAGAGCACCACAATTAATCAATTAGTGCCACGAGAACAAAGCCAAAGTAACGTTAATTGAGTGAGAGTAATTGTGAAGTATTATACTGTTATGCTACACGAAATTTTACTGTTATTTTACTGTTATTTTACTGCGAAACAATAAACTGATAATTGTCCAGATAAATATTAGAAACAATTATCGCGGCATTCTAGATCCATTCTTACCAAAGTTACGACAAGGGTTTGATAATTATATTTTATTATATACTGGAATCGTGGGATAATTGACTGGTGTAATTTACATAAGAATGTTTTAGTGGTTACGTCATTATATCTATTACTTCTAAATTATCAAATTGGAGTCCAATTATTGCAGTTTGCTTATTGCTACTCTTGTATCACCAATGCATGTGGACATTTTCTGCCTGCTTTAATCTAATGACTTGCATAGCTTGAATAAGAAAACTGGAGGTTGCATGCATTAAATCGAAGTTTACCCATGCATAACCATTAATACAACAAACCAAATGCACAATAACTATACATCGATTTAAATAGAGCATAACCTTGATCAAAAAACGTCTCACAATCCCTTATTGTGTGATGTTTTTTGTCAAATTCTTGACAAGAATGTTATGTTTGTATTAAAATTAAAACAAATCAAACAAAAAACACCATGAATTATGAATTATGTTGATCATGAATTATGTAAGGTTATACAATTAGTAGCAACAATTTACGAACAATTGTGGGCGTACGTACGCCCACATTGGCGCTAATGGGGCGATGATTGGAGGAAACACCAATGTAGGAACAATTCCTGGCAGGATTAAATACTTTATACTCACATGTTCCACTGCCCTCTTAATTAAATCAAATTTACTTATGAATGACTTGGAACATATTACTCTTGCTTCGGTCCCATATATTTTTGTTTGATCGGTTAGGCTTTCATGTCCAAGTAAGGTATGTGGTGATATAGCAATGTATTAGAGTGTCTGCTTCATTTATAAGGAAACGTTTCAGGTTTGTCCTTTACTGAATGTTTGTCTGCTTCCAGTAATTAGTTCTGTGTTTGTGTGCTTGCTTTTCTTTTATCAATTGTTATGTGTT